>VZRH01007630.1:12149-38504 GCA_013397555.1 Urocynchramus pylzowi
AAATTCTGATATTATGAACATTGTTTTGGATTAAAAATATCTTTGGGACATCCTTCCAGGATTCTTGTGTAAGTCGCTTTGCCTCCTGGAGTTGCTTTTGGGCTGGTTAATAATTTGTTCCAGGCCTCAAATAATACAATAACTTGTACCTCAAATGTCATGTTTTGATTGAGTTTTCTGGCCTAAGTAGGCACAACAATAAGCTTGTCCAATTTAATTTTCCCAGTTGTTCTGAATTCCTTTAGGTTTTGTGTCTCTGGACCTGCATCTGAAACATCCTCAGCAGGTGCTGCTGGATTCCAAGTAACATTCCCATGGGAAGATGTGTGGCAAAACCTCAAGCCTCTCTTTTCCCAGGTGTTCCCAAAACAGGGCTAAAAAAGGGGCTCAGAAAGAAGCTTCTCTATTATTAAAAGGGTTTTTTCCCCATCACTTCATGCTTCAGTAGCAGAAACAGAACTTTATGTTGACACAGTGGGTGGGTTTTTTTTGTTTTTTGAAGGATGTCTTAAAGAGCAAAGCTCCCACTCAGGAAATCTCTCCAGTGCAGGAATGTGTGCTCCTCACTTTGTTACAAACCTGATGATTGTTTAGCTGCTGACAAGCACTGAACTGGAACCACTGTGCCCTGAATTTGCACCTTGCCCTTGCTTCGTCTGCTCCTTGTCTCCTGATTTATTCTCAGAGGTGTCATCTTCCCTTTGCAGTTGTGCATACAAATTCTGGGACAGTGTCACAGACAATCTGAGCTCATTCACTGCTCTGCCCCTTTAGCAGAAGGTAAATGTGCTGGGGAGGCCTTGAGAAGCCTTGAACAGAGGCTCTGGTTGTTTTGGTGGATGTTTTCTTGGTTGTTGTGTGGGTGTGTAACCAGCACTTTCTTTTAGAGTGTTTGTAAAGTCTGAAATGTGCAGTTCATAGCTTCTGCTGTCCTTGGAAGTTTTCAACAAGCTTCTCCTGGAATGGGAGTGCTGCATTTACCTTGGAGTCACTGCTCCTTGATTGAATTGTTGATATTTTTTCCTGGTCACATCCCAGTTCCATGGTCACTCCACGTTTCAGCACTTCACAAAACCTAACTTTCCTTTCTTTACCTGCCCTTTGGATTTTAAGAGAGGGGCAAAAACAATCTTAAAGCTTTTTGTTGCACATATTTCACAGCACTTGTGGAAGCCTAAAGGTCTGAAAGTTGCACAGTGCCCAAAACTGCATAAAAAATGATCCATTTGCAGTTCTTGGAAGTGTGTCACAGTCATACCACTCCAGGAGCAAATCAACACTCTTTGGAGTTTTCAAATCCAATTTCTTTCTGCTAATACATTTTTTTTAAAGTAACTTCTTGATGTTCAGAATAACTTACAAATATTTACTTCAAAAATCACAGCCACACACTCACCAGAGCGAGGGGAGTACATTTGTAAGTAACAATATCTGAGCTTATAGATTATAACAGTGATCATAATATTTTTGTGTTGTTTATTCATGTGCATTTGATATTTAAAAGCTCTCTGTAGAGAAAGGCATTTATTGAGGTTTTGGACGGGGATTGGCATCTTGAATTTTAGAGTTTGGATAAATTGGGGTGTTCTGAGCCTGTTCTGTGTGAAACCCAGTGGAGTTTTCAGGTGTGCTTTGGGCTGCCTTTCAGAGGGCTCAGTCCTGTTCCCTTGCTAGGCCTGTGTTCTTGTGGTCATTAAAATTGCATCTTGCCTGATTGTGTGCAGATGACAGGCTCAAACGAGTTCAAGCTCAACCAAACCCCAGATGATGGAATTTCATCAGTGAAGTTCAGTCCAAACACTTCCCAGTTTCTGCTCGTTTCATCCTGGGACACAACTGTGCGGCTCTATGATGTTCCTGCCAACACCATGAGACTCAAATATCAGCATTCAGGAGCTGTCCTGGACTGTGCTTTTTATGTAAGTGTGGGAGGGGCTTTTAATTGTTATTTTACAGCTGTAGAGTGCTCAAAGTATGAGAAATTGTCAGTCCCTGAAATGAAAGAGGGGGCCTTCCTGTGCTTTTTCTTCGCTGAATGTTTTGTCACGTGGCTGATGCTGTACAAACACTCAGGTTCTCAGATGTATCTCCCTTCTAAATCAGTTTTGGGATTATCCTGCACCTAGATGGGACTTAGGTTGTCAGTCATTTAAAATATGAAGAAATGGAAATTATTTGGTCTAGCCTCTATCTGCCTTTCTAAAATTTATTTTCGTTTTTTTCTAAACTAAATAAATTCATGTTGCTCAAAGCACTTGGGCATTTTGTAAAGCTTCTGTCTGCTTAAATCTGGGTCAGACCTTAACATTTGTGTCTTAATTCCTGTCTTCCCAAAACTCTTGAAAGCAAGTCCTTTTTTATGAGTTTAGGATGCTGAATGCAGAGCAGCCATGGAAACTTAATGAGGTAAATTTTATTGCTTTATAGGATCCTACCCATGCCTGGAGTGGGGGGCTGGATCAGCAACTGAAAATGCACGACTTAAACACGGACCAAGGTGAGCAGATTGAATTCTAAATGCTGCCAGCAACTGGCCTGAGCTTCAGATTGATGTACTTGCATGCACAGAATATTCTTCAGGTTCTTTAGGTAGGGGATACTTAAGTATCTGGCAGAATAACCAGTGACCCTAGTAAGGACCACCTAAAAACCTGGAGGAGTTTGGGATTGCCAGAAGGCTTGGTGGATGCTTGCAGGATGCCTTGAATTGGTTTTCTGATGATAATCCTGCTCTGCCATAGGCTTCAGTGGCTCACTTAGGGGGAAGTAGCCAAGCTGAACTGAAGCTGAGCATGTTGTTTTTCAGAGGTTTGTGCTTTGGATGTATTTAGAATGATCTTTCAGAGGTCCTCTGGCAGAGGATATATAGAGCTTTTGCTCTTGTCAAGCATGGCCTTGCACTACAGTTTTTTATCAAGAAAACATTGCTTGAGAGTAACAATTGCATTGCCTCGTTGGTGCAAAATCTGGAGCTGTTTTGTCTCACTTTTTTGTGTGTTTTTAGTGTGTTAAAGAGAAAGCAAATTTTAGCCAGTCACCAACACCAGCCAACAGCCAGGGCTTGACAAATCAGTATGTGCAGTAATGGTACCAAAAAGCTCAAATAATTCTGCCACAGCTGACTTCATACAAGTGTTTTAATATTTTTATTAAGATGTGATACTAATTGCTTTCTCATGTCATATTATTAATATACACAAGCTTAAGTTGCTTTCTGTGTTAGTGTGTTTGTCAGTCTGATACCAGTTGCTGCTTTATACCTGTAAAGATCTCTCAGTGACTGCCTAAAATTCTTTAATGCTAAGCTCAAGAGACATAAATTTAAATGTAACAATCCTGATCTTTGCAAAAGTTATGCTTCTGAAGGCTGAACTATCCTTACAGGGACTTCTGACATAGAAATGCACCTATAGAATGTCAGAAAATGCTTGTGCTGCAGCTGTGTTCTTTTTTTTATTCTTTATTTCCCACATTCTGACTGTTTTTAGGGCCAGTAAAATTGCAAACTACTGTGTTTTCTTCCAGAAAACCTTGTTGGTGCCCACGATGCTCCCATCAGGTGTGTGGAGTATTGCCCAGAAGTGAATGTCATGGTGACTGGCAGCTGGGATCAAACTGTCAAACTCTGGGATCCCAGAACTCCCTGCAATGCAGGAACCTTCTCCCAGCCTGAAAAGGTATGTGCTGCATCCCAGGTGTTAAATAATGCATCCTGGGACTGAAACACCACCAGGACACTGCCTTGGGCTGAATTTGTGAAGCTATGAGCTGAATTGTGAAGTTATATTGAATGGTTTTTAAACTGGGTGGAAGTGTAGCATTTTAAAAGATTGGTATTCAGAATGTATTGCTATTTTTGGTGAGGGCTTTGAGCTTTCCTCAGTGTTCCTTAATTCTTGGTGCTTGTGCTGGACCACTTTCTTAAAATACAAAATAAATTCAAAGGAAAACCAAGCATCTTGGCTTGATTGTAATATGCACAGTTGATTTCCTTAAATGTTAAGATTTTAGATAGGTCAGAGCCTGGCAGTCCTAAGGTCTGATTGTTCTGGAATGTGCACAGAAGAATATCTCTAAAGGTGGCCATTTATGTTGCCTGAAATGATATTTTGGTTTTTCACTTGTGTTCAGAAATTTGAACAGAATTGCAGAATTGCTTGTTTTGTGATCTACCTGTTCTGTATTAATGCCTAGTAAATTTGGATATTCTGCTAAAGCTGAAGTCCTCTGTGCTAATGAGAGACTCAGAGAAATAAGATAAAATGGGATGATGTTTTCAGCTTTTTCTAATGGCCTTGTGATGTGTTAACTTCTCATGCTGCTTACAGCAATGTCACTGAAAGAATTAACAGGAATTCCTGGTTTTTTTTCAGAGACTCCTAAACACAGGCTGGCTTGCTGGATAATTTTACATTTAATTTTTTTTTTTTTTTGCCTGTACCTTTTAAAAATTTCATTTAGCACTGTGACATCCTATTGTCAAGTCCTAATTATGAGCCATCATTACCTTCCCTTTGCCCCTAAATAGCTCTTACTTTTGTTCCAGCAGAGCTGGATCTACTTCTGGCCAGACCTTTGTGCAGAATAAAGTAATTGCATTATTTCTAGTTTTGATTTATAGATGTATGTAGCATGTAAAGAACTGTGATAAATTGCTGACAGAATATCATATAATGGACAGCCCCAGTGAATCAAGCTGCTTATTGGTTCAGCAAGGTTCATTATGTCATTTTTTTAATGCTGCCTTTGATGAATGTGTACACCTACTCCACTGCATGACAACGGTTTCATTTGATTTATGGCTGTGTGGTGGAGAAAGAACACTCACTGTACAGGTGTGACATCAGTTTGTGAAGAAGATTTAAGATATTTAATGTTCTTTATGCCTTTGTTTTCCTTTATGTACACAAACACATTTTATATACTGTTTATGAATATTTCTGGACCAATTTTTACATCAATAACAAAAATCTGTCCTGTTAAAATGTGTAACTACTATTGGCTCAAAGTTTTCTTACCTTTTTTAGGAGTAATTGGGATCATCATAAATTTTGGGCAACTCCTGTGTGAATATTTAAGACTTTTCCCATCTTAAAATCTCAGTCTTAAGAGTTCCATAATCACATTTTAGAGAAGAAAGCATGCTGGGAGGAGGAGAATTGGTTAAAGAAAGCTTTTTTATCTATATGTATACATACACACCTGTCTGCTTAGCTTTTTATTACAAATTAACTTTTTGAAAATGTATTTGTAGCAACTGAAGAGAAAACTTGTTGTGTCTGATGTTTCATGCAGTCTTACCAGAACCAAGCAGCTTGGTTGGGCTTCATCAGAGAACCAGAAAGTGAAACCAAATGAAATCGTCCAAGCACGTGCCAAAAGCAAACTGATTCCCTCTGCAGGATAGCAGATCTCTTACACTTTTAATTCCTCATCTGAGGAATACCCAAGATCTGTTTCCTGCATGTTTGGCTGCATTTGATCACTGGAAAAAGCTCATTCTCATCCTTTGCTCTTGTTAGCAGCTCAGTGGCAGCTGTAGGTAGCTGGATTCCATCTGCTTATGTATCAACAACTTGGAATTCATTCCATAGCACAGGTTTTTTTTGACTCAACCTCTTTCCTCTTGTATCTTTGTTTTTCTGTGGTTTTATTTTTTTTTTTAAGCACATTACTAGATGAACTGCATCCCAAGCAATAGCTGGAAACAGCAATTCATGCACTAAATATTTTCATATGAAATTTGATAAGCCAGAAATACCCACTGAGCCAAGTTTTGGGGTAGAGTTAAAATTCCAAGCCATTATCTTTTTTTTTTTTTTTAATATGTCAAGCATATTGCTTTCTTCAAATTCACTTAGTTTTATTAAAGTACACAAAGTAATGTTTTTTTTTTTTTTTTAATGATCTCTTGGCAATTTGTTTTATTAACATGAAGCTCAACTCAAAATATTCAGTTTATAAAGAAAAATATTTGGTTACCAGGTGGAGGAAAACAGAGAAGAGAATGTGTGATGTGGTTTTGTAGGACTTAACTGCAGGATCATGAGTGGGAATGCAAAACCAAGCCGAGATTAATTCCAATATCCATCACTTCCCCTCCTGTTCCTTTGTATGGGTTTTTCTTTTGCCATTAATTTCAGTAAATTTCATGCTTGGAATAATTTTTGAGCTTTTGAATGCTACATCAGGGTGTTCTCACTGACCAGCTGCACATTCCTGCTGCTTATCCCAAATTTGGGTTCTAAGTGAAGGCTGAAGGGAATTCTGCTGCTGAGCATTCCATGGGAGATGTCACCAGTTGTGTTAGTGCTGATTGCTGACAGCTCATTCTGTTCAAACAGCAGGGGGGTTTCCAGGCTAATGTCAGTGTTAATACTGTACATATTCTTTTGGAAGGTCTACACCCTGTCTGTGTCTGGGGACAGACTGATTGTGGGGACTGCAGGTCGGAGGGTGCTGGTGTGGGATTTGAGGAACATGGGATACGTTCAGCAGCGGAGGGAATCGAGCCTGAAATACCAGACCCGCTGCATCAGAGCATTCCCCAACAAACAGGTATGGCAGCAGGGGCAGCAATCTGCTGAATAGTCTTCACAAAAATGGGGGTTTATTTTCAAGTTTATTTTTCAGTGGGGGTGTGTTTTGTAATCAAACTTTGGGAGGGGGAGGCTTCCTGGGGTACATTCATTCTTTGTAGTGCAGCTTAGCAATGTTTGCCACTGACTTACCAGCATATTATGTTGTCATTTTGTTCCTCAAGATTTGCCTCTTTTTAGAAATAACCTATTTAATGAATCACAATGCTGACATGTAATTAAAAAAAAAATCCTTCCCCTCCCCAGTTGCACTAGAAGAGAGAAAGCCAAAATTGGTGGTTCCTGAGCAGCTTTAATGCATTGTAATCCAGGGTTCTTGAACAGTCTGTGAACAGGGGCAGGATTAAAACTGCATGAATGTCATTTATGTATTTTTCTTTTTTTTCTCTCTGAGACTGTGGCATGCACTGCAGAACCCTGGATCCATTATCCAGGGGGAATTGTACAATTCAGGTGCTCCTACAGCTGTTTTGTGCAAGTTAACGTGGTGTGTCTGTGGCATTTCTTTTTTCAAGGAAAGCAAGAAGATTGGCTTTCTCTGCCAAACTAATTTGTAAGGGAATTTTCCCCTGTACAGAGTGATAGTACAGGAATTGCAAGACCTAGTTACTTGTTCTTGAACTGGCATGAATGCTTTGTCCATTTTCAGTTCTAGTTATAGTAAAACAAGCTGATCTTCCAGATTGTATTGTATGATGGGTTTTAAAGAGCCTTGTTATAGCTAGATATCATTGCAATCCTATTTCTGAAAAGATCTATTATGGACTTAACTCAAAAGTGATAATAAAAGCATCTCAGGTTGCTTCAAGTCAGGACTGTAATTAACTGGATAAGTGAACACAACTTGTAATCAAGTTTCACTGAAAATACTATTTCAGCTCGAGTGTTTAGTTGTTAGTATAAAGCTCTGAACTAATTTTAATGTAATGTAATTCTGAAACTAAATAGTCCTGTGAGTATTTCTCATATTTCAGATATCTAGGCCTTGGGGGTTAGGTGAGTAAATGCAAGGTGTTCTTATCTCTTGAAATTTTTTTCCCCAAAGACAAGCTTGTTTTTCGACCTGCAGAAGTAATTACAAGTCTCATTGTCAGCTTAAAACTGATGCAATGAGAGTCTCTCTTAGAAAGCTTTTTTCTAAGCCTTACCACTTTCCTAGAATTTAGAAGGCTGTGAAATAAAATTGCATTGCAGCCTTTTCTCCAGCTGTAAACTTCTAAAACATGTAGCTCCAATTTGGTTTTTTTTTTTCTTGTTAGGGTTATGTTTTAAGCTCTATTGAAGGTCGTGTAGCTGTGGAATATTTGGATCCAAGCCCAGAAATCCAGAAGAAGAAATATGCATTCAAATGTCACCGTTTGAAGGAGAATAACATCGAGCAGATTTATCCAGTTAATGCCATTTCTTTCCATAATGTCCACAACACGTTTGCTACAGGTAAATACTCAATTCTTTGTAACACTTGCCTCAGTTCCTTTAGTTTTGATGTGAACAGATCAGCTTTTACTTCATATGCCCTGATTTTTTAAGCGTTTAAATTGTATTCATGCCATAAGGCAGAGTTTTAAAATTATTTGATGTACTGGGAGTTCTTAACTTCTAATATTTTTTCCCCCAAACACAAGCTTGTGTTTGGACCTGCAGATGTAATCACAAGTCTCACTGTCAGCTTAAAACTATGCTGCAATGAGAATCTCTCTTAGGAAGTTTTTTTTTTCCTGCCTTACCGCTTTCTTAGAATTTAGAATGCCATGAGATAAAATTGTATTGCAGTCTTTTCTCCAGTTAACTGCTTTCACAGGGAGGTTGGGAAATGCTCCTTGTGCTCTTTACCGGCTGGATCGCCCCTCTGTTTTTCCTGACAAAGTCGTTAGGAGCGCTTTTCTTTTTTTCCCGTGCTGCGTCTCTTCAGTTTCACTTTCCCCCTCAATCCCAACTTTTTGAAACCCTGACTTGCAGGCGGCTCTGATGGCTTTGTGAACATCTGGGATCCCTTCAACAAGAAGAGGCTGTGCCAGTTCCACCGCTACCCCACCAGCATCGCCTCCCTGGCCTTCAGCAACGACGGCACCACGCTGGCCATCGCCTCCTCCTACATGTACGAGATGGACGACATCGAGCACCCCGAGGACGGCATCTACATCCGCCAGGTGACGGACGCCGAGACAAAGCCCAAGTGAGTGCCTGCTTCACCTGCACTCGAGGCTCTGCAAGCCTCCAGCCCAAGATTTATTAATTTTCCTAAATTCATGAATAGTATTATTGATGGCAGGAGATAGCGCAGCTTGACAGTAGGGCTGGGTTTGATGTTATCTCCTTCGCCCAAGCTTTCAATATCCGTAGGTTGATAGACGGCTGATGGATAAAATTGTGCCTGGTTGTTTAGTGGGAGAAGAATGTCAAACTCTTATCCTCTTTCAATAGGTGCTATTATATGAAGCTGTAGAGTTATTGCGAGCTCATTGCTTCAGGAATTGAGTGAAGAATTCAAGAATAATTTATTGGAGTAAATGTTACCGTGTTTGGATATTTAAAACTTGGAATGAATGCATTCTGTCACGCTGAGTATGCACCCAGCTGTCAGAGTGAGCAGTGAATTTAGATTCTGTTCTAGGAAGGTTGTGTAAAATCAAGGCAAAGCTCTCTCAGTCCCTGCCTGTTGGAGTTTGCAGCCCTTTGATAACGCACTTTTCTGTCGTTGTTGCTGTCAAAACGAGGCAAACTGATTGATGGAGGTAAAAATTCCTGTTCAGCTCACTTTGGCATCAATGTTACATAGAAAAATTGCCATCCCAGTGCAGAATTGTGCTGCCCTTAATGATGGAGGCACAGGAGCAGTTGGCTTTATTTTCAAATTCCTGTGCTTCACCACTGCTAGGTTTTTTCTCTTCTAGTACTGAATCTGTCTTACACCTTATCAGGTTGTCTCCATTATTAAAAATGGCTGTGAAAACAGATACATAAATGATCAAATGTTTTGAGTTTAAAACCTCAAGATCTTTCCCTCTACTCCATTAAGTGACTTGTCTGTTGCTTTGGAGCAGCTGTTTTATACCTACAAAGATGAGATTTATTGTTGTATAACTTCCACATCTCTCACTTGGACAATACTTGTTTTAAAGTAATTTTGATACTCCTAGAAAAATAAGGCCAGAATTATTTTAGTATTTATTTCTGGGAGTTCCTCAAGTGGAAAAATCCAAATATGAAAATTAAATTAAAAAAAAATTCAGGTTGCACTTGTTACATACATTTATGAGTTGGTTTGTTTTGTTAGTTTTTCAAAGTTGATAAAAGAATACTTGCTGCTGTTGGTTTTCTAATAGTAAGAACTGCTTTCAGGGTTTTTTTTTTTATTCATTGCTAGTTAGAGTTGCTAATTCTGTAGATGCTTCATTCTGCTGTACAAGGAGGTTAATCTACAATTAAACAATATTTCCTCTTGGCCCTCCATTATTTTCTGAAACAGATGGTTCATCATTTCCTGGGCTGTTAAACACAGCAAGGTTAAGGTTAGACTCTTGGGAATCAGCTAGTTTGGAATCTTATTAGGCTGTAGAAGGAAAACTAATAAGAATACTCCTTAATATCATTTTGTGACTGTAAACAATTATTTATTAGCAAACAATTGATCCCAGAAGGGCAAATTGTTTGAGTCAGTAATGAGCTGAGAAAAGACAGAGCATATCTGTGTATTTGGAAAATAATTGTAACGTAATTGCAATGCATTTAGACAGGCATCTTTTTGGACCTGTTTCTATCTTTAAATGAATTTCTGAAAACATTAACGAGGTTTATATGCTTTTCTGACATTTACAAGTTGCTTGTGCCAACCTTAGGGCACTAAGAATGATGGGTATATTTTAGTGGTTCAGTAGTGTGAGTCATCTCTGGTTTATTCTAAAAATAAGTTACTTAGGACAGAAGACTAATGGCAGTTTCATAGTGATCTTTTTGCATGTTAATTTGAGCCCCAGTGTTTCTGCACAATGCATTCTTAGTGCATCAAGATGGTGCCATATTATTTAAAGACCACTTTTTTCATCATTAAACTCCTCTACTCTGTGTCTTGGTACAAGTGAAAGCTGGCTTTCTGCTTTCCTAGGATGGTGAATGTTCTACCTGCTAATGGTTGCTCTAAATACTCTTCCTAAAATAGAGTTTATTTATTGCAGGTCCACTTAGACTGCTGCTGCTACTCCTTCTCTACAAGAGATGCTCACCTGCTCCTAACAAGGCTCCACTAAAACAAGAGAAGTGAGAAGAACAATCTTTGTACTCCTGTTGTTTCTAATTAAGAAATGTTTGTTTGTTTATTGTAGTTTGTCTAAATCTGTCATTCCTTGCCTGCTTATAATGTTAGTGAAACTATTTCCTTTATCTGCTGTCTGGAGCTGAATTAGTTCCATCCTGTAGATAACCTTTAAAAAATTTAGATATTTTGTAGTACCTGATTATGAAAACTTCCACTGCTTTCTTATTTGTTCAATAAATATCTATAGATTTTTTGAAAACAAATACTTTGTGTAGCAGCCTTTACTGATTTTGAAACAAATGTTGAGACCAAACCCTTAAATTGCAGGAGTTATTGAGTTCTACATCTTCCTGATGGAAAAATTTCTGAATCTTTAATCTTTTTTCAATGAGATGAACTGGGAAATGAAAAGAATTTTTTCTTCTTTTGAGTATTACCACTAAAAGCTGTCTCACTCAACTCTGTTTGCAGTGCAGACTCACACTGCTCTCCTGGTAGCTTGTATCAGGTGTTACTCCTTAAATATTTATTTTACAGTGAATTGTAAGGAGGGACAGAAAAGCTGAGGCTTGAGGAAGGTGATTGAGGTGTGGGTATTTTGGATTGGAGATTGGATTCATTCTTTGCTTCCAACTTCTTCTCTTCTATCAGTGCCTGGGTAGCCAGTGGGAGCACTTTATTACCTGCAGGAAAACAAACTTGCTGACAACAGGAGTGGTACCAGATTGTTGCAGAGAAGGTGGTGATGGAGAGGAAACAGCCCTGTGTGTGCAGAAATCTGACAAACTTGAGCTGTTAGCAGGTAGACATGGTCAATGAGTTGTATATGGAATATTTTGTAGTTTGTCATGAGCTAGATGTAGATTCTTTGGTAATAGAAACTGGTTTTGATAGGTTTGGAAAAAATGAAGATCTTCCTGAGTTAAATATGAGTAATGCCCTCACCACAGTGTTATCCTGCCTCTGTTCTGGTACTCGGGCACCACCCCCGTTCCTTGCAGTTTTAATTGGCTTTTTTGCAGTGAGGGTTACATGGCTGATGTTGGGCAGAGGTTGAATTTTTGATGTCAGCTTAGGAAGCCATAGCTCCTTGGTGTTCAAGTATTTTATTGTTTTTGGAATTTTAGCTTTGCTAAAGAGGGCCAATTGGAGCCCAGTTGTGGGAGCTAAAGGTTTCTGTCAGAGTGACTAGTAAAGCAATAATAAGCTTGTAGAAAAAAGAAGTGAGGATGTGTCCAAATAAAAAAAATGTGTGAAGGCAGAATTAGGCTGGGACTAAGGAAAAGGTGGTTTAGTGATGATGTGGAGAAAGGAATGTGTGAAATGGAGAGAGGATAGAGTGGGGAGTTACAGGTAGAGAGCTGTGGGGAGCAAAGTGAAATGAGAGCTAGAGAACAGGGCAAAACAAACAGAATTAGGGGAATTCCACATATTTTGGTTGACAAAGGAAACCATAATATAACTAGGAAATGATGCCACCTGTGCAGCTTTTCAGTGGTAGTACTGGGGGAAAAACCTGTTAATATGCTGAGATCTGCATGTTCCAGTGGACTAAGTTAGCCCAGTATGAGGGAATGGATTTGACTTGCTGGTTCTCTTTTGGCTTAAAACCCAGAGGAGGATTCCTCCTGGTGAGCTGGTGTTTTTATGTAAATGCTTGAAACAAACAAAAATAGTGAGACAACCAGTGGGGAAAATGAATGTTGGTTGGTCAGGGCTACAGCTGTATCCAAGTGTTGGGCAGAAATATCACAATGTGCTGTTGAAATACAGAAGATAAAAGATCCTTCTTTTACAAGATTAATCTCCCTTTTATTAGCACTCTCCTAGAAATGCAGGTCAAGGCAGAGGTTCATAAGCTGGAGGAATCATGAAACAAGCCTTTTCTGACTTCTGTAACAAGCAACTGAACAAAGGATGTACTGACTCTTGATAGAGGAATTGAGAGCTAAAAAAGCTCCTTAAGTCACTGCTTTTTGGCTGTGTTGAGGGCCGTGGAGAAAACATGGAGCCACAGCCATCAGTGTAATAGAGTCATCAATCACCACTGACTGCTGGCAGCAGTGAATATCCAGGGTTGTCTCTCACAAGAGCCTCATAACACTGTGGTATTAGAAGCCAAGTGGCATCTGTGCCCTGAATGTCACAAAAGCAAGCTGGTAAGTACTTCTTTCTGTTGGCCAGTCCTTCAGGATAATCAGTGTGTGCTTACTACATGCAGGTCTGAGCTCTGCTGCATCTCAGGTGGGATGTTTAGTGCTGGTGCTGCTGCAATTATAATAAATATTAAAAAAAGACCTTCTTTAGGTGGGTGTTTTCCCAAGCAAAACCAGTCCAAGCTGAGCTCTGAGCCCCCAATAAAGACTGGAGTGATGCTGCTGAGGATGACTTTACAAAGCTGTGTAGGTATTGCCAGCTCCATCTTAATTGCCTCACACTTTTGTATGTGCCCAGTGGTGTTCACTGCCTTGAGAATGGCAGATTTTCTGTAGTTGGAGTCACTCAGTCCCCAAGCTCAGCAGTAATTCCACTGCTGGGTCTGTTACAATGGGTGCTCAAAAGCTGGGTGTTTCTACTACTGAGTTCTCTTGCAAATTTGGCCTGAATGACCCATCCCCCATCAGGGATTGGTATCAGTGGTGTGGAGCAGAACCCATTTCTTGGACCAGCAGACATTGCTCTGGTGATTACACCATTAGCTGCTCTCATGTTGTTCAGTATAATCACAACCACAAAGGGCAATCATTTTTTTGCCAATATGCAACAACTTCTGCTCCTCCAGCAATGTGACATTTGCTCTGAAAAGTGTCAGGATTCTTTGTTTCAAATGCTTTTAGGCAGGTAGAATTTAAAAATGAAGAGTCAAAGACAGGACTTGCCCAGATATTCTTATAACTGATATGTGAAATATCTCCTTTTTCCTAAGGCTGTATGTGCAGTTTTTCACTGTATCAGACATTTTCCTATAGCATGAAAAGCACAAATGCTAAAACATGTGATAGCAACATGGGGGAGGTAATAGGTCTTCAGAGTCTCCCGTGATTACCTGCAAAGTGGAAGGGAATAAACTGTTCTCCATGTCCACTGGGAAGAGGCATAATGAGCTTAAATTGCAGCAGAGATTAGTGTAGACATTAGGAAAAACTTTTCAAGTGAAGGGATGGTTAAGGCCAGGAGTAAATGGCCTGGGGAAGCTGCAGTGTCTCCTTCTGTGGAATTTCTCAAGCTCAGGTTGGACCAGTGGCTGCCAGGAATGGTGGGTTTTAACTGGTTCCATCTTGCCATCTTTGGGCAGGGAAGATAAGGCAGTGCTGATTGTCCTTGTGGTTGTTCTGCTCCTCAGCTTCCCCTGGCAGTGGGATCTGATCTCCCAGAGCCAGGGGGGCAGTGCCTGGGGAAAGCTCTGCAGCCCTTATGGCACCTTCCAGTACCTAAAGGGGGTTGACAGGAGGCTGGAGAGGGACTTTGGACTAGGGCATGGAGGGACAGGACAAGGGGAATGACTTTAGACTGGCAGAGGGCAGGGATAGATGGATTTTGGGAAGGAGTTCTTCTCTGTGAGGGTGGGCAGGTCCTGGCATGGGGTGCCCAGAGCAGCTGGGGCTGCCCCTGGATCCCTGGAAGTGTCCAAGGCCAGGTTGGACAGGGCTTGGAGCAGCCTGGGACAGTGAAAGGTGTCCCTGCTCATGGCAGGGAGTGGAACTGGATGGGCTTTAATGTCCCTTCCAACCTGACCATTCTGTGATTCTCTGATTATACTTCTTTAAATCAATATATGCATTCATTTTGTAGGAATTTCTCAACTTAATTCTGAATTAGGGTTGATTTCTGAGTGGAAGTCAGTGAAGAGTAGCTGACTTTTATTTGCTACATCAGCCTTACCATGACTTCAAGCTTGCACCCAGCTTCACCATCAGCAGCACTGAACAACTCAGCAGAGTTTTGTGTTTTCATCTATTCCCCACTGGCAGAAGCCCACTGCATTCTCTTCTGGGAAAAACACAGCAAGGTAGCCTCAAGTAGAAACAAAGCAATAATTTATTCACTTAGGCCCAAGATTTCCTGATAATTAAAGTAAGCAAGGGTTGCTTTTCCCTGCTTGTGTTTGCTGCAAGCCACCCCTGCTCTGCAGCCACAACAATGCAACAAAGGCCCCATTGCCTCACTCTCAGCTCGCACAGGGGCACTGGCAGAGGTGATTCTGGCTGCAGAATTTGATCCCTAAATAGATAGGACAGACAAAGGTAGAGAGAGAAGAAATATTCTCATTTCACAGTTGTCAACAAAGGCACAGAATAAGGAAGTGAATTTCCTTGTCACAGCAAAGGCAGGACTTGAACAGATGTCTTGATTCTGAGTGCACGTAATTGGTTTAATTTTTTTGCCTCTGCTGTAGACTTACTGTGGGGAGTTATTTCAGTTAATCTTTTTTAGTCCTGTGATGTAATTTTTTGGTCAATAGACTGGCCAGGGCTTCCATGTAAAGGTAAAGGAGACCAAATTGTTAAAAAAGATTTAAGTTTATCTTTTAAAATGCAATTTTAATCCAGTGCACACTGGTGTGTTGATGTTTAGTAGTGCTACATGGCAAGAGAGATTCCAGTAAAATGCCAAGATTGCCTTTCCTTTAGTGAGGGAGAGATGTGATAGGAAGAAAGTAGGAAGTGCAAGCATTATTAGATATCGTACTTTTAAAATAATAAAATGGACCATTCTGTTTTTATTTAGTTTTATCTAGGCAGAAAAACATTATAATTCAGGCCCTGCAAATCAAAGACCATCAAGAAGTATTAAGGA
Organism: Urocynchramus pylzowi; assembly: GCA_013397555.1. Taxonomy (NCBI): domain Eukaryota; kingdom Metazoa; phylum Chordata; class Aves; order Passeriformes; family Fringillidae; genus Urocynchramus; species Urocynchramus pylzowi. The sequence continues at coordinate 27,801 of VZRH01007630.1, forward strand.
GAGAATTTGTAACTTGTTTTGTGAAACTAAAAAAAAAAATGGCACAGCTGTAGCCTGTGCTGAAGTCAAGGAAGTGGAGACATCAATAAAAAATTTAATATAAATATATATTTATATATATAAATGTTATTTGCCATGTTGCATTCCCCTGGTTTTGATGCCTCCTATTGATGAATCAGTTTTCTTGTCCCCCAGAGACATTTGGTGTCTGCAGTGCTGCTTGTGCACATCTGCAGGATGCTCAGAGCTTGCTGCAGGGCTGTGGAGAAGCTGCAGGTGTGTTTTCCCTGGAAACAAATGTAGGGAATGTAAATGGGAATGGCCTCCCTGATCCCAGTCCCAGTTTGCTTTAATAGATCTAGAATCCCTGTTTTGAAGTTTTCACTTGCTGGTGATAATCCCTGCTCCCCTCTGCATCCCTTAAAGATTTCAACTGGTGGCACAAACTGTAATAGACCAGCACAAATATCCTGAATTTGCAAATTGTTTTGAGAACATCATCTTGGCTGTTTCTCTTCCACATATATTTTTAGTGTTGAGATTATTTGATTTTTTGTGTGAAGGCTTTGTGTAGTGGCCTGCAAACACAGGGGCTCTGGCAGGTGCTGCCTGAGCAGTGAGGTAAGTGCCCTGTTTCCATCAGACAATATTAATTTCTGCTAATGAAATTTTGGAAGGGAGCATTTTAAGAAATGTTTGTAGATAAACTTTTCAAATGAAACATGTGCAGAACTCTCAACTCTATACCACAGATTAAATTGCAGGAATACATCAGGGCTGACATATTTCTCTGTTTCTCTATTTGTTTTTAGGATTATAGGCCTTGGTGTGGGGGAAAAAAAGTGCTTAAATCCTTGATTTTTTCCCTTGGTTATAATGGAGTCACTGTTCTTTCCTTGTCATCTGCAATGCTCAGATGCTTTTAATCAAATCCTCAGGATTTAAATTATTAACCATCTTTTTGGGATTACATTTTTTATTCCTAATTATACTCAAAAGATATATATCATGAAATATGCAGCATGTAATTGTGATTAAAGCGTGCAGCCTCCCAAAAGATGGGCCTAACAGTTTGATACACCCAAAATTTAATTAGGCAGATAATGGGGTTAGAGGGGAGATTTTAAGGATGGAAATATTTGGAGTGATACCTTTTTTTTTTGATGGTGGTGGAAATCAGTATGGAAACAAATGCAAATAAAGTCATATTTCTTTCCTGATCTCCAGTTGTGTTGTCTTTTTTGTCTTGGTCTTGAGGTTATCCATGAAAAACTGAATTTCTCTACACAGGGAGCAAGTAATTCAATGAGTTGCAGAATTTTCTACATAGTTGGGTCTTTTGGTTGTTCTTTCTTGAGAAATCAAGTTTTGACTTAAACCACAATGACTTTTCCCAGGTAGATTTCCTGGGCACGTTATTAAAGGCTGTCTCCTCTGCTTGGCTGCCTGCTTTCATGAGGGATGCAGGAATTTGATAGCTTTGAAACCTCCTTCCTCTGTCAAGCTGCCTTGTAATTGGTCTCTGAGTTCCCAAGTTATTAGGGGAGGAGAGGAGCAGGGGATGGGCAGACAGACACAGCCAATTTCATTGCACCAATCTCATTTCCGTAGGGAACTGGAATAAAAAAATCAATTAAGGTTAAAGACCCTCCAGCCCCCTCCTTCAATTACTTGGGCAGAACAATCCTTTGGCCGAAGTATCCATGATACACAATATCCTCCTCAGCCTCGTGCAGGATTAAACCTCTTGGGGCTGTTGTTTGGAGTGTTCAAGTGTGGGATAAACCCCTGGATTTTCCATTAACATTAGCTGAGCTCCTGGAGCCTTTGGCAGTGCCAGGATTCCCTGCTGCAGCTTGCAGGGATGCTGTTCCTCTTCCAGCATCAGGAGTTTCCTACAAGCTGCATTACCACAAAGGAACATGGTCCCATCCTGCTCTTTCAGCATTAAATGACCTTAGTGCTGCTAATTAACCAGTTTCTTCTCTCCTCTTGTGAGGGCTTGTCTTGTTTTTTTCCACATTCTGAAAATCTCACTGGTGTCCACATAGTTCTGTTTACTCTCCCTCCCTACCTCGCTGGTAATTTGTGTTTAAATATTTGACATTTCATTTTCTACTCCTACAATCAGAAATAATTCAAGTATAACTTCTAAATGGCACAGCCACGTCGAGAGGTTGAATGGAACCTTCACCTTTTTCAAGCCATTTTCTGGGCTATCTTCTAAATCACCATCAAAATCCCAAGCTAAAACAAAAAAACCCCAAACAAACAGGTTTTTTTTTTTGCAGTTCTGACTGCAAACCAAGCCTATGTGAGCAGTCTGAGATGATTATGATCTCAAAGCAGCAAAAATCATCAATTTTCTGCGATCCTGCTTTACCCAGTGGAGATGTCCAGATTCAACACTTTGGGGCTCTAGTGCCCTTTTCTTCCTCTTATTTCAGTATTTGTTTTGCTAACAGCTTGTTCTGCTGTGGAACTGATTGCTGTAAAGAAAAAATTCCCTTGTTTGCCTAGAATCTCTATAGTGAGGGATTTTGTTTGTGTGGAGAGAAGGAAATGAAGGATGGAAATGTTAATAGAGGAAGCACACATGTTTCAGATGATGTATTACATGTATCCCCTTGTTTCTTGTTTTACTTCTCTGCATTTTTCATTTCTCCAAGGACGTTTCATTAAAAAAAAAAACAAACTCAAAAAAACCACCAAAAAAAGAAGTGATGCTTTTCCTGTGCATCAACTTGAAGACATTTTGGTGGGACTTTGTTGTAGCTTCACTTTTTTAGTTCTGCATGGAAAGGTGTGGAACCAGGATTCCAACCCTGACCAAAACCTTTTCATCTCAAGGGAGTTGAATTTAATTTCAATTTACTGCCTTGCTGTAAGGCTGAGGGACAATTCCTCTGGCTGAACTCAGTGAGGAAAACCTTGTTTCTCCTGGCACAGCATCAACCTCTGCATCAAAATGGTGGTAAATAAGGTTTTCCAGATTTTAATTGTGCCTAGACCATCAGAATCACCTTTACAGACAGAGAAATACTTATTTAAGATTTTAAACTCCTAAAACAGTGGTTTATATCATTTGCATGTAATTACCATGGCCATTATTAATTCCCCCAGTAACTCTTTACTATTAGAAAAAAATTGCATTGCAGGACAGCAAGTATCTACCAGCAGGTATGGTTATTTTCTTTTTTAGCTTCTAATGCAGCAGCCTTTCATCCCTCTCTGTAAGATTTACCTTTAACCTAAAATCTTTCACCCGTTATCTATAATGCATAATTATAAATACATTGTAGTCTAGAGTAAGTACAATTAAAAAGGGTAATTAGTTTCCCTCCCTCTCTCCCATCCTCCCACCCAAGTCCTTAGGTTTAATTTTCATGATTATGTTAGATTATGAGTAATTTTAAATCATGGTATCCAGTAGAGACTACTCCTACTCTGCAGCTCTTTTCAACAGTTGTTTATGGTAGTTTCAGCCTCTTTCTGCCTCTCTGAGGCTCTTTATTTTTAAAGCAAGGCAGACAAGGCCTAAAATTATTCCATTAAAGAGGTGCAATTTTTGTAATGGGACTTAGAGTGCTCTGCAGAAGTGCAGGCAAGTTTCTTCAATATCCTGAGCATTATTCGCTCATTTAGTTAAATGATGTTTCTAATTCCCTGGTAATTACATGTAATGAGGCACTCTTTCTCTTCTTGATGAGACTTTAGCTTAATATGAGATGTCGTATTTTTTCTTTTTTTTTTTTTTTTTTTTTTGTGTTAATAACTCTTCCCTGGAANTAAAACCGTATTTTTTCTTTTTTTTTTTTTTTTTTTAGGGATAATTACCCTTCCCAGGAAAAGCAGGGGGTTTGTTGTGCAGAATATATAGCAAATTATTTTATTTCCTGCCATCTTGACTGCCAGTAAATTATAAAATTAAGTTTCAGTGGAGCATTAGCACCATTTTGGAAAGGCTTGAGATTTTTTTTTTTCCTTATTCGTGTATTGATGTCCTTTGGGACTGTTGAGCTATTATTCATAGAATAGATGTTTTTCTGCCAATTCCTAGTATTAGATGGTATTGAAGCAGCAACATAGGTTTAATTTTTTTGCCTGGATAATATCCAGTACAGAATGGTCTTGTTAGGTGCTTTTTCTATCAGGTAATTATCTTTATAAAGTTTTACTAACACTTCCCCCCTTCCTTGGCGACTAATTGAATTTATTTTTATGCATGTTGTAATATTAAATGCTGGAGGACTTTTTTCTTTTCAGTTCTGGGTGAATGTTCATAGATTTCTTGCACAGTACAACATTCAGGGCATTGGAATGAATGAAAAGCTGCAGGATACATAAAGTTAACAACAATAATGCAGCATTTAACTCCAGTAAACATGAAATTAACAGTGATTTTAATTACTCTTAGTTTCCTACATTTTGTCACTGTCATTTCCTTGCTGTTATTCTGATGAGGTGAATCTAGTCTGGTAGTTGTTTTTGTTTTTCTGTTTTTTGATTTTGTTTTCTTTGTTAGTTTTGTTTTAAAATTCAAAATACTACAAAAATCATGAATGGCATACCATCCATGATGAGTCAAATTGTATAAGGGTGATCTCTGCATTGGGAGCTAAATTGCCATTTTTAAAGCCATTTAAATGTCTAATTCTTACAGGAAATTCAGGGATAGATTTATCTCCCCTACCTTCAGCTCTCTAAACACCAGGTTTTTGGTCCAAATGAGGAAGGCACCAGGCTCCCCTATTTCCAGGGTTTGGAATATTGTTAAATAACAGCTGTTTGTGCAAGACACATCTGTTCTGTGCCCTCACCTCGCAGGAGGAAAGAAACTGAAATCAAACTCCAGTGGAAGGGGGCAAAGCCTCCTGGTCCAGCAGGAGTGGCTGGAGAGGGAACGGGAGAAAGGAAGGTGATGTTATCAAAGTCTTGTGTGACTTCATTTCCTCTCTTTGGAAGAGACATTTTTGCAGCCAGCTGGGAAAATTTACCCTACTCACCTTGGCAATGGCACTTTTAGAAAAGAAGGCCATGGCAGAAGCTTTATTAATATGAAGTTGTATACTCCTATGTGAATATATTGCATTTCCACCCTTTGAAATTGATTAACACTATTTACATGGTTTAAAATATGTTAATTTAAGGGTTTGGTAGGGTCAGCATCTGAATCTGTAGTGATGAAAGGATTAAGTCTTGCAACTGGTGGGCTCTTTTATCAGCAATGCACTTTTCCTGTCTAAGAAACCACAGTGCTGCAAAGTTCTAAATATAAAGGCACATCTTCATGATAAAACCAAAATTTTGAGAGGCTAAAGTGCAATCAGCGGTAGAAAATAAATGTCATAAATAACTTTTTGATCCCAAATACTGTGACCCCAATTCTATAGAAAGAAGCTGGAAAAATATGACTGCATCTCACTCTTTATTTCATCTTAAGCAATTTGACATCAATCAAATGACTATAGAGGCAAAGGCATGAACGTTTATTTCCCAGCCCACAGGATTGCTGTCAAATTGCAATTTTCAAAATTGAAAGAGTTGTTAAGCTAGATTTTCTCCATTTTCTTCCTAGTTCTTTCCCTCATACTTTCAGAAATGTGCCTCTCAATTTCGCAGTGTACTATCCTACAATGTGCGAGGAAATTAAAGGAGCTCCTGAAAAAATTCCTTACCATGCAGTGGTAAAATCTCATTTTCCTGTCTGCAACTCAGTGTATGAATCTAGAGGAAGACTACATCAAAGAACAGGGAATGAATGAAATTTGAGCATTAAGATAATGCCCCGGTGAGGCTGGCAGCTAAAAGGAGCTAGTTTGGTACCCTCATGTTACGTGATTTAAAACTCTCTGGCCAGGACTGGTTGCCTCCAGCCTGCTGCAACTCAAAGTTTGTCAAATACTGCTAAGGAGAGGAACCTGCTGCTTTAAGGGTGCCAGCTGGGGCAAAATCTGCTCCTCAATATTAGAGGGAGGCAGGACATTAAAATGAAAAGCTTTTGTAACAACAGAAGTTGGAAGTTGGTTGAGATCCGTGGTCCCATTATTGAGAAAGCTCCAGAAATCCTCTCATTAAGTTTCTCTGAGTTTCTGAAAGCCAAAGCTCCTGGATAGCCCTGAGCAGGTCAACACGTCCCTCATCTTTAAAATCAACAATAATGCTCTGCTCATGTCTTCCAGCTGCCTCAGTCTGGTAGGAACTTCAAAGCCTGCCTAATATATGCAATTTTCTCTTAAAACAAGAACAACAAAAAGCTTCTAGTGGAGAGAGTGCCTGTCTCAGCTGTGCTGACCCACATTCAGCCCTGAACCCTGCCAAAGGAATTCAAGCTTCTTTCTAAGATGCTGCCACAACTGTTGGTGTGCAGGGAGGTATCAAGTGTGATGCTGGAGATAACAAACAGCTCCACAACTGGTTCAGCTCCATACTTAAATAAGGAAAAATTATTAGGTTTATCCTATTAGGCCCTGAGATGCACCTGGTGGGCAGGAGAGGAGTGAGGGTAAGTTAGGCTGATACAGGAGTCTGAGCTTATCAGCACCTGATTTGTTATTTTTCAAATACTGTTCTTCCCCAGTGTTTGGATTTTCCATTTTCATCTCTTGGTCTTCCTGTTATTTGGCTCTAGGAATTTATCTGATGAAGGAAAAAAGTAAAAGCAGGTGGGAGTGGAGTATAGGAAACCCAGTCTATTCCAGTTGCTCAGATTGTACATTTTATACCATAATGGGATAATACCATGCTGTGAAGCTTCAGTGTATAAAACCCTGCAAAAATCATGGCAGTTTGGGGTTTATTCCAGGGCTTAAAGATTGGCAGGTGTCACCACGTTGAGCTGGCCTTGCTTGTGAACATACAGGCATTCAGACATGCACATCAGGCAGTTTTGGATAGACAGGGCTGGAGAATTATTCCCTGTTCTTGAGTGGAAATGATGATAAAGAGGCTCGAAGCCCCAGCTGGTGCTGTGTGGCTCAGGGTGGAGCTGAGCAGACCAGGGTGGCTGCTCTTTGTGCCTGCCAGATGTGAGATGGGGAGCAGCTGTTTGGAAAAAGGGCCACTCTCCAGGAGAAGGGTCCATCCCCTAGGAGAAGAGTCCATGCCCCAGGGGAAGGGTCCATGCCACAAGAGAAGGGTCTATATCCCAGGAGAAGGGTCCATTCCTTAGGAGAAGGATCCCTGCCCCAGAAGAAGGGTCCATGCCTCAGGAGAAAGGTCCCTGCCCCAGGAGAAGGGTCCCTGCTCCAGGGGAAGGGTCCATCCCCCAGGAGAAGGGTCCATGCCCCAGGAGAAAGGTCCCTGCCCCAGGAGAAGGGTCCCTGCTCCAGGGGAAGGGTCCCTGCTCCAGGGGAAGGGTCCATCCCCCAGGAGAAGGGTCCATCCCCCAGGAGCAGGGTCCACTTTCAGGAGAGCAAGGGGGAGCTCAGCCCTGCTCCAGGTGAGCCTTTCAGCCCGGGCTGGGCTGTCTGAGGAGCAGGGAGGTGGAGCTGCCTGGATTTTGCTCTGCCCGGGACGTGTCCAGCAGCCGCGGATGGTCATCGGTCAGTGCATGGAGACCTGACTGCCAGGCCGGGCCCAAGTCCAACACTCCTTTCTCAGGGGCTAATTAGGAGCCATCAGATTAAATTCCCTGTGACTTTATTAGTATCTGTAAGCCAGTGGCCTGCAGGCAAACCCCCTGTGAGTAAATCAGAGCAGGAACCATTTGTTGACGTTTCTGTCTGTCAGCCGCAGACATGGGCCCGTGTCCTGCTGGTAATGTGGCTCTGTCACATGCACTTACACCACCACTGCACATAGTTCAGATTGTTACAAATGCCTTGATCCATTCCCATTGACATTTTAAACAAACGGTGATATATTTAGTACAATAATTACAGTTATTTGATTACCTTTCTTTTAGCCTGAAGTAGAAGGCAACTGACAGATGTGAATACCTCCGAGACCAATGCTCTGTAATAAACTAACATTATTTATTACAAGATGCATTTTATTAATAGGAATTGGCAGTAATTAATTCAGTAAAGTTGATGTTACTAATAATTACATGTAATTCATGAAATATTTATGGAAGAAAACTGTGTATAAAAATGACGCAAAGGTCATTTAGCTAATTAGTTAATAAATGTCACCAACATTTCTGGTGAGTCTCTCTAATTCTGAACAGTTTCAGCTTTTTCTTAGGGAAATACTTTTTGAAACATTTTGTTTCCATGCGTGACATCCTGAGATGGAAGTCAACATTTCTGGTTATTGTTTTGAGCCAATGCATGTACTGTTTCCTTTGCTAATCCACTTTGGCCTCTTTCCTTGTTCATAGTGAAAGATCCTAATTAGAGATAGCACGAGCTCAATCTAATTTAGGTTATCAGTGAGTTGCGGTGTCTCCCAGTTTAAGGATATATGAATATATCTCTGTCTTTTTAACTTGATTCCACTGACTTTCCATGGAATCAAATAACCATCATCCAAATTAATAGCTGACATCTGAACTGGAAAAATCTTAATGTCGTTTCTGCCCGGATTGAATGCAATGGCAAAAGAGCCCATTGACCTTGTGAGCTGCAGGATCAGACCCTTGGCTGCTCCACGGTCATGGCTGGAACAGGGATTTTGCCCTGGTTTTTGGGAGCCTTTGCCGTGGGATGTGCTAGTGTTATTTGCAGAGGAAGGTGCAGAATGAGGTTCTCTTGTCAAACAGGGTGTCCTGTGCAACACAGGCTGTTTGAGATTGTGTTTGGTCAGTGCCAGTTTTTCAGAGGTGCTCAGACAGTTTGAAGCACTAAGAGTCAGAGAAGCCACATCTTGCCACCTTCAAACCTGTGTGGGGTGTGGCTTCAGTTTCCTGCTCCAAGTCTTTGTCAAACACAAATTATTGGGCTCCAGGAGGAGTTTTGCTGTATGGAATTCCTTGCTGCCTTCTGAAGAAAGGCAGGCTTGGTGATCTAATCACGTTCTCGTCCATGAGTCTGTGAGAGCCACCTTTGCACTTCCCTCATTCTGGCACTGCTCTCTGCTCAGTCATAAAGCAACCTCCAGCACTCTGCCTTTTGGCAGGGAGGGAATTGCTCAAGGACCTCAGGGAGGAGGAGGTGAAGAGAGCATCGTGCTCACTGCCCTAAATCCAGGAGTGAGGAGTGGTGGCCGAGGGCTGATGTCACCTCTACACGCGGCTCTGTGGGTGGGTTCAATGGCTCTGAAGCAGCTCTGGGCAGGGAGATGGACACAGGCCTGCCCTAAATCAGGGAGGGGATGTCTTGTACTTGAGAATTCCTCAAGGAGCTGTTCTCTGCCTTGGTGTTGCTGCACTGACAAGGAACTCTCAGCCAACCATTGCCACGAGGTCCTCGAAAGCAAACCTGCGTGTGGAGCCACAATTCCTCTTGTTTTGTGAGTGGGAGACTGCTGGTCACTGAGGGAGCTTTGCTTCTCAGAACTCATTCCTCAACTTTGCCATTCACAACAACAACAAGAGATCCAAGGATCACCCCTTTATTAAGTGCCCAGGCACATCCAAATGCCATCACTTTGTGCAGTAATATACCAGTGTACACAGAATTACACACTGATTATCTCAGGTCTGTTTCTTTACCATGAATGAGCATAAACAATGTAACAAATATAAAATATAAAACAATATAAAACCAATAAAAAACCAATAAACAATATAAAACCTAAATGTATGAACAACATTTATATTGCATAAACAATATAAAAACTAAATGTATGAACAACATCAAACAATAACGTGGCCACCATAAGTTATGCATTGGAAAAGAATGATTGTATTTAGCAATGAGAGAGGTGTTAATAACACCTCCAACACCCTTGTGGTCCCTACTGAGGTGGCCCTGTCCCTGGCTGATGGCATTCCCTATGGAAAACACGTAGCTGTGTGGTGTTGAAGAGGATGAGCCAGAGCCATATCAATCTCTTGGTCCTCCCCTACTAAACCCATCTCAGCTCATTAGTAAATGGCAAGGTTTGGCCTTGCAGCACCACATAGCCTAAGTGAACAGGGAAACAATTTTCTGAGATTATTTTAATTGCCTGCCTTGCAAAATAAAAATGAAAAAGCTCTAGTTATTTTCAATTAATAAACAGACTATCAGGAAGAAAAAGCTTCAGCAGCAAGCAGAAGGAATGGCAAAACCAGGGAAATATGCACAGGAGGGGCTGTTGTACAGGACATGTACAAACCCAGAGCACCTCTCCCTGCTCTGGGAAGCATCTGAGCCTTTACTTCAGCTCCAAACATCCCCCTGATGGGCAGCCACCCTGGGAAAAAACGGAGCAATCTTGAATTGCCTCAAATACACTTCCTAACCAGCAACTGGTCCTGATAGAACAATCTGAAACTCTCTGTCTCCTTATCTTCTGTCGACATCATTTTTCAGAAGGGGCAACAGCACCAAATTAAATCGTTGTGCTGCAGACAGTCTGTCTGATTGCCTTGTGGCTGTTGCCCATTCTGAAGATTTCCTCCAGCAGTTTAAAACTAAGTCAAGAGGAAAGTTCATGTGTGCTCGTGCATGCAGATGCACACAACCCCGTGCCTCCCTTCTCTTACACCTCCTCAATTATGAGACACATTTACAGCTTCAGGAATTCAGAGTCCAGTTGTTCTAAGCCATGGCCAGTTCCTGATGGTTGGAAATGTCAGGAATCCCACCCTCTCCCCCTGTGTTTTTTTTTTTTTTT
>VZRH01007630.1:38526-55095 GCA_013397555.1 Urocynchramus pylzowi
TTTTTCCCAAATCCAGATTAGGAACTTGAGAGAAAGAAAATAATAAGATGGATATAAATTAGTTTAATCCAAATATTATTTGTGGAAAGAATCATAGGGAAGTGCGACTGGCTGTGCTTGTATCTGATTTGTTGTGTTCACTTAAGGCAGGAGCAAAAGGCCTGGTTGTCTCTTGTCTCTGGTACTTTTTAAGTCTTCCTCTCATCTATGAAGCCCAGCTTGTCTGCAGAAGGTTTGGTTTTTGACTGAGATGCAGCTGCTAGGGCTGAACAGACACAGTGAGCATGGTGGAAGGGGAAGAGGCTGGGAAGTGAGATGTGCTGCAAGCAGCAAATGGATTTGGAGAACCTGATTGCTGTATAACAAAAGAACCCTCAGGGATATGTTTTACTTACTGGTGGGCAGGAGAGAGCTATGTTCTTGGGCCATCTTTCTGAGGGCTGCAATGCACAATCATCACCTCTGGATTGTGTCCAAGTGCTGCTCAGCAGCCCGATGGCAGCGTTAAATCAAGGAGCATGTCACTTTGCATCTCGTTGCGAATGCACCTCCTGGAGCATCCAGAGACTTCTGCCTCGGGGGAGGTTTGATCCTTAGGAAGAAAGGAGGAAAAGCTTCTCTCCTGCCCCAGCCTGTGGGTTATTGGGTGTCACCAACTGATGCCCCCAGCTCTCTTCCTCCAGAGCTGTGTGTTGTGAGATCCAAGCCAGGTCCCGGTGTGTGCCTCTGTACTGAGGACAGGGATGAGGACAGGGATGAGCTGTGTCTTCAGGATGGAGCAATTCCCCATGGATAGAGCAGTTTCAGTCAGCATTTCATGCTGTTGGCTCCTGCTTCAGATGCTGAGATTCTGTAACTGCCCCATCTCCACAGACTCCAGGACAATGCTCACTGCATTCCTGCTCAAGCCTTGCTTCTTTGTTTCTTTCTTCAGAAAGTCACAACCCAGCAGGTGAAATCCTCCCAAATAACCCCATAGGCACAATATAAATACCTGGGGAGGAAATATTTCCTAATTTCTATGTTGGGACCTAACTTACCTAGTATTTATTCTTTTATTAATATAAACCACAGGTATTATCAGTAAAGAAGCAAACATGAAAGACTGGCAATTGTTTCTTCAACAGCAAATTAATGTATATAAAATTTATCAGTTGTGTGTTATTAAATATGCAGATTATATATATATATATAAGAAATAGCTGTTTGTAAGAGGAAAGGCAGCACACACAGCTCTTCACCATCCCAGACAAAATTTTGTTCTCCCTGAGGATCCAGCCCCTGTTCTTGTGTTGTTGTCTCATGCCTGTCCAGCCACGGTCCCAACACTCAGCATTCACAGGCAAAGAAGACATGGTGAAATTTAAAAAAGACTGAGCAAAGTCAAGAAAACAAAACCAAGCTTTCTTCTAGGAAAACTTGGTGGAAACCCTAGAAGGTGTAAAATTGATTTAACCCTTGCAGTGTTTTATTTGGCTGCCGTTGGTTTTGGCATAAGAAATGAGTTCTGCTATTTTAGCCAGCATTTCTGAGAGCTGTCTTGAACAGGAGGGTGTTTTTAGAGATGATTTTAGTGAAAGCTGCTTTAAAAAACAAAAGCTCTCCCACAGAGTAGAATAGAAGATTTCTAAAGCCCTTTCCCCTCTCTTTCTCCTTGAAAACACATTTGTAACCATTAGTTGGGTGTCACGTTTCCTGATGGGGGTATTTTCTCCCTTTGCATCCCTTCTAGGGGGGTGAGGGCTGCTGCCTCTCCAGCCCTGCTGCTCATGAATCATCTCAGTCCAGGATTTGCAACTCCCTTCCTGCTGCAAACTTTTGCAGAGGAGGAAAGAGGAATCTCTTTTTTTGGAGAGGTTTCCAGGCTAAGGAAGGAAGGATCCATTCTTTGATGGGACCATTACATTAGGAACTAATTAGAAGTACTTGGAACCAGAGGTCCTCTGTTGTGTTTTACTCTAAAAACAATTTATCTTGTCACTGTTCAAATGCCATAATGTAATAAGGAATAGTCCAAAACTTGCAGAAAAAGCAGAAACCCAAACCAGCCAAGAAGCTACAGCAGAATAGATACTTTCTTTTAATGTCTTCTGCTTATAAAAGTTCAATAAAACTTATGAAACTGGAAACTTTATTCATTTCCTTCTAAACAGGTAAATTCTGTGTATGCTAAACTTACTGTTTAAGGACGCTTAATGACAACTGATTAAAATTTGAAATAATAAAAAATAATAAAATAAATAATAAATAAATAATAAAAAATATTTCCCCCACAGACCGATTTCCTGCTGGAATTGCTGACTTTGATCTTCCCATGCCTTGCATTTGTCAGTATTGGCTGTCACTGCTGTTGTGTGGTCAATTTGTCTCCTTAGTAGACTTCTCTGAGATTTCTCTGAACTTCATCAGTGCAAATTCCATTCTAAGCCATGACAACTTTTTGCTCCTCACCTCCCACAGCCTCTTACAACAACCTCTTCATGGTTTGGAGACAAGTTTGTCAAAAGCCACGAGCTGAGTTTCTGCCTTGCTTCTTTCAAGCCCTTAGTATCACCTAGAAGCAGCAGGCTCTGTAAAGGAAACTTTTGTGACTTTTTTGTAATTCCTTTTGGGTGTGAGGAGGTCTCACACTGATGGTTTATAACCATAGAGTGCACGTTTGAGTGTCCATGGACTTGCAGAATTGTTTAGGTTGGAAAGACCTCTGAGACCACTGAGTCCAGCCATTAACCCAGCACTGCCAAGGCCAGCACTGCCATGTCCCCAAGTGCCACATCCTCCTGTTTATTCTACTCTCCCAAGGCTGGTGACTCCACCACTGCCCTGGGCAGCCCACTGCAGCGCTTGACAACTGTTTCCATTAAGAAATTTTCCTTAATATTCAGTCTAAGAAGGATAGGAAGGTTCCCTCTTCCACAAGGTCCCCCCTGAGCCTCCTTTGCTCCAGGCTGAGCCCCTTTCCAGGCTCCCTCAGCCCCTCCTGGGGCTCCAGCCCCTTCCCAGCTCCATTGTCCCTTGCCTTTTTCTGTGTGTGTGTCCCCAAAAAGAAGCCTTACCTGCTGTTATGAAGTCAGATTACACTGGGGAGAGGAGAAATTGGGGGAGAAATGGGTGTTTAAGTAGTTTACTGAGCAGTCCTGCAAACCACCCCTCAGAATGGCACACACCTCTCTGAGATATTTTTGGTAGGTTACCAAATGGAGCCAATTTCCTTTCAGATGCAAATCTGCTTGCTGGTGTAAAACTGCAAGGATTTTCAAAGTTATGTTTCTAAAGCAAAGAAAATGTTAGTAAACTCCCAAACAAAAACACCTTCTCTTTATCCAGACTAATCTGTATTATTTACTAGGATGAGGAAATAGGGCTTGTAATGAAACCAAACTTCAGAATTCCTCATGGCACACCCAAGCTAAAGATTTTTAGGTGAATTGCTGTGGCTTTTTGTGCAGTATATGATTTCCATATTGTTTGACATGTTTTCACTTGACATCAGATTAGCCAACAGGTTAAATATTGTGGTTTCAAAGTGTTAATTTAGCACGCTTGCAAATTAGAATTTTAACATATTTGGAATTTTGATGAGACTAAAAGGCAAATTGTAATGTTTAAAGCAGCTGATTTTAGGTGCAGTTCAGCAATTAAGTTAATTTCGAGCTTTCTGATGCTGAGAAGGCCACTCAGGGCTGATAATAGCTTATTTTCTCAGATGGAGATTGAGGAGCTGACTACAAACTTCCAAACGAACACATGTGCTTGATTTGTCTATTTGTATTCAAGTTTACCTTTTCTGGCTGTCAGTAACACTACCCCACCTGCCCTATACAGCCTCTAGTGCTCAAACCTATTTGGAAAATCATGTGAATAGGGATTTGCATCATTACAATTTCCTTTCCATTTAGGAAGCATCTGCTATATCTTTAAAAGTAACAGGTTTGAAGAGGCCACAGGCTGTGAAACAGACTAAACCATTATTAAAATGAAACAAAAACTTTCAAAAAAAAAAAGCTTGCTGGACCTAATTCAACAGCAGTTTCAACTTTTTTTTTTTTTTTTTACTCTTTTTACCTTGAAAAGGTTAAAAGCATTTGGGTCCTTGTGGAAAATTTAATTGCATTTCAGCCTTGTTTATGTGTGAATCTAAAGAATACTGGTAATCTGCCACGTGAAAAAGTTCTGTTCTTCTCCTAACAGGCAATCCTTCTTGCTCCTAACAGGTCTTTCTATTAAGAAAACAGTTAAGGCCTAATTGGAACTTTTATCTGCACCATGTCACTCTAACTGATCAACCATGGCTAGCAGTCATATAAATGTTATTTTAAGTACCTCAATTGTACAGATCCAAGTACTGCAAGGAAAGAGGGAAAAACTCAGCTGCAGTTTTTCTTCATAACAAATAAAAAGCAAAGTTCTGTGAGGATGTGCTCGAGCAGGTTAAGTTGACCGTGTTACCTTGCTAACCTTCATGCAAATAATTTCCACAAGCAGCTGGAGGTTTTGTCAGGGGAATCGACTCATCCCAGGATATTTCTGTTACTAGTTAGGTTTTCTGTTCTTCTGAAGGTGGGCAGTGCCATCATGATGCTGCTTCTTTGCCATTTGTCTCAAAGGAAAGCTCTGAACCAAAATATTTCAGCCAGACTTGGTCCTTTAATCTGCCTACATCATCACTGGGAGACCTACACAAAAAAAAAAATCCAACTTCCATGATTTTCCTGAGGTGGGACACACAGTCTCCTCCCCAGCTTCTCTCTGCTTCTCTGCCCAAGCCCCAGCTTTGCAGGAAAAAAAAAAACAAACCCCATTTTAAGAATTGTTTTAGGCTTGCAGGATATTTTCTTTCTGTGTCTGTTTGCTCCACTTCCTAGTCACTGCCTGGAAGTTTGGCCTTGGCTTCTCCTGAGTCTCATTGCACACATCCCAAATGGAAAGAAAAAATATGACTGCTTTCCAAAAACATTCAGAGGGAGTTTAGCCAGGGTAAAGGGAATCACATCCCAATCTGTGTCAGGAAACAGGGTCCAGAGAACACTTGTGCTGCTTTTGAAAAGTTACAGCCTGGATTTTCAGGCACAGTTCCTTTGATGGTTTTTGCTTTTCTCTACACATCCCCTGATTCAAATATAGAAACTTCCTTTTTTTCCTGGTAGTATTGCTGGTTTGTACTGGCTGGCAGGCACCACAGAGTTGCTATCAACAGGGTTATTGTGATGCTCATTAGAAAATTGTGTTTCAGGTGTTTCAAATGGGATTTTGGATCCTGCAGTTTTGAACACTGGACTTGGGAGAGGAACCTGACTTTGAAACAGCGACAGCAACTCCCTCCTTGGACATCAGGCCTTTAAAAATCCTCTTCCATCTGGCACTGACAAATGAATGGACCTCCAGAGAATAGCTCATTGAGCTCCTTCCTTGTCTCAAGGCAGAACTGAACATATCCCAGTCATTTGGAAGAAGGAAAGATGAATGCTTCTTCCTGAAGTCCACCTCGCTAGAGCTGAGCATCCCAATCCCAATCATCAACTCATGGAGTGAAGCACCAATCCCAATCCCAATCCCAATCCCAATCCCAACCAGTTTATGGAGTGCAGTGTGCACTGAGAGCAAGGACACAGCCACTGTGGGGTGGTGGAAGGTGGCAGTGCTGGGGTTGTAGCTCCAGTGGGTGTTTTGCCTGGTGATGGTACTTCAGGCATGTTTTGTTGGCAGCAGTGCCCTGACCTGTGACTCAGACTCCTATGGGAGCATTTGGAGGTTTGGGCTCTGCTGCTGTGGCCAAAGCTGTGAGCCCTGAGGTGGGGATGTGACCTTCCCAGCCACAGCAGGAGGAATCAGTGAGGTGCCCCTGCTGAGCTCTTGCTGAGCCCAGAGGAATGGCTGGAGAGGTTCATCCCCACATCAGCCAAGGAACTGGGGTGCTGGGGCTGACTGGGGGTGTGCAGTCAGGCTGAAAGAGCTCTCTGCAGCAAGGAAGAGCTGCACAGAAGGGTTCTTACACACACTCACAAAATTCCTCTTTACTCATCCTTTCTTTTCCAAGGCTACTTTGATAAGAGGATCCCATTCTCTCTTCCAGACTTCTGCTGAGGCTTGGGAGCTATCCCATTTCAGGGAGGCTGTCTGACACTCAGAGCATCACCCTGCTCCATTGTTTGCAGGAGCACGATGAAACTTTTGTGCCCTTGGGTTGAGCTCATGCCCTGCGGCCCCGGCAGATCATTCTCCCCGCAATTAGTATTCATGGTTAGCTGAGCAGAACCTCTACAACACATCAGCCCTGCTTTGAAGGTTGAGTTACATGGTTTCAAAGTGGCCAGAGGAAAGGTCCCTATATGAAGAAGATGTCTGGGAATATCCATTGTCTTTTTGTGTGTTTAATGCTTGCGTTGCAGGTAGGATTTCCCTGCTATTTGTTCAGTGCTTTCTAATTTAGCACATGATAAAGTGGGACAGAGAGAAAGAACGCAGTGGTTTTAAAATTTTCCATTGAATTTTGTTCTAGGTTTCCAATTGCTTTCTTGGATTTGGGAGAGGAGGTGCTATTTTTACTTCTTCAGAAAATTCACATGTTATTTTTAAAGTTTTTGCTTTTTTGCAAATGTAGCAAATATTTTTTTTTTCAATACTCTATGTTCAGAGACCTCCATAATTTTGCCATTCAGAGAAGCATCACAGAAGCATAGAATAACTTGGGTTGGAAGGGATCTTAAAAAAAATATTCTGAATGTTGATATGACCAACATGTCATATAAATGCTTCCTTTGCTAAAATATCTCCAGCTCAGAACCTCTTGTGCCTCCTATGAAGCCAACCTGGGAGAAGGGGAGGCTCGAGGTAGAACTTAGAGCACCTTCCAGTGCCCAAAGGGCCTCCAAAAAAGCTGGAAAGGGACTGTGGAAAAGGGCCTGGAATGACAGGACAAGGGGGAATGGGTTTAAGCTGAAAGTGGGTAAATTTAGATGGGCTGAAAAGTGCAACAACCCTTGCTGGCAACACAATCTCTTGATTGCAGTGCTGGGTTAAGGAAAGGATCTCAAACTGTAAGACAATTTTTTGTTGCCATGCTTGAATTAATCTCTGAAATTTATTGTTTTAATGGATCTAATTATTGGGATATTTAATTTTGGCTAGGACGTGTCAGTGTGTACATGGCCCTCAAAAGAAATTTGTTGCCTTAAGGGATAAACTTTTGAAAAGGGATAATTCTATTGGCCTGTAAAAGGATAATTTACCTGGGTTTTGAATGGAGAGTTAGGAGTTCACTGTGACCGAAATACCAGTGAAAGTGTATCACGGGTGATCACTTTTTCTAATGTAAATCATTTAACATTGGTAATTTTCCTCTGTTGCTAATGCCATTAGTTACTTTAGAGGTAAAAAATAAAAGGATGTTTTACCTACCTTTTTTTTTTTTAAATTTTGCTAGCTACCCATAGCTTAACTTAATGATTTGTATAAGTGATAGTAATTGCTGAAACTACAGTTGAGTATTATTAGCTATAAAATGAACATGGTTATATGTCCAACACAACTAGCAAGGAACAGAAATGCAGTTGTATCCAAGAGAAAATAATTACAGCAATAATCAGTGTAATTCATGATAATGGCTGAATTGAATTTCACACCATAGCTCCAAGCACTTACATTTAATGAATGTAGTTTGTGCTTGTTTACTAAAAAGGTTTTTAGCAGAAAATCGATAATGTAACTTCAGTGTTTCTAATTGCAAATGCAATTTTTTTAAAAAAGTAGTGGTTCAATAAGGATTTTGTAGGGAAAATTAAGGTATGTGAGTGCAGCAAATGCTGTTACTTTAATTAGGCTACCTGCACATTAGTGCTATAGTTCCTTAATATTTATTTATTACTCCATATTGATTAAAATTGGTTTGCATTCCATTTTTAAGACTAGCTAATGTAATGAACATTGAAACTTTTCAGCTGCTGTGACTAAGCAGATGATTTCTAATGGGACTGTCCTCACAAAGAGGTGTTTTTACCTTAAAAGCATTATCACACCAGCAAGGAGGCACAGGCCTAGCTACAGAGGTGCTTTCTACATGCTGAATACAAAAAAGTTGCACATCCTTCAGGTGGAATGGCAGAATGAATAAACTGATTGGCACTTGGTGGCATAATTATAATTGCTTAATTGGTCCAAGTGTATTCTTGGCCTTGTTTGTGATGAGGGAAACTGCAAGGTCTTAAAATGGTGAGGAAGCTGAGGAATGCAATTCCAGGTGAATTTTTCAGTCCCTTGGCCTCACAGTCTGGGCTGTGGCCTCCTAGAGCAGGTCAGAGGGAGTTTGTAGAAGTTATTGAGATATACAACTCTAGCAAAGATAACCAGAAATAATCCCAGAGACAGATTTGTGGGATTAAACCCCACAGTGCTACTTTTACTGAAGTCAGCAGCAAATCTCCCACTCCATCACCTGGAGTGGGCTGGAGCACGTCTGAGGCTGGTCAGTGCAAAGAAGGTGAAGTGAAGGCAGAGCATTCAGAAAACACAAGAGAGAAGGAACAACCAGAGGTGGGGCTTCTGGAGCTCAGCTACCTGCAAACACAGGTTGCTTTAACCTCCAGGCTCTTGGAGACAAAGGCCCAAGTCCTACATTGCTGAGGAGAGGGGGAAGAGCTGTGAACCCCTCCTGAACTTCCTCACACAAGTTACTGACCCTCCTTTATGGTCTTCAGGGAGGGCTTTGAATGGGTCAAAAATCATGGTCAATGGAGATGTTTTATCTTAAAATCATAGAACCACTGAAGGGTTTGGAGTGGAAGGGACCTCTAAAGGTCATCTGGTCCAGCCTCCCTGCCATAAGAAGGCACATCTTCACATGGATGAGAAGAAAATCATTAAGTCATGGACCTTCCAAATCCAAGGTGATCTTCCAGCTGCAGGGATGTCACTGCCCAACCAGCAGCAATAATATTGTAACTGGACTTAAACTCTGGCAGCAAATTAAGTGCAATTCACCAGGAAAATATGAAGCGATCCGTAGGGGTTTAAAAAAATAAACCCTGATCACTCAAGATTATTTTCTGCGGCTGCCTGCCCTCAGTGCTAGAACCAGCACTGCATTTTCTGCTGGGTTCAGTCAGGCATTTTACTCTACAAAAACAACTAGCTCCTTTCCAACCAATGATTACTTGTAATTATGCTTTCCCCTGCCATTATTCTAATAGACTGTCATGCTGCACAGAGGAGGCGTTTGGAGACTGCTTTTATGGATGGACTGTTGGAACACTTAATATAGCTCTATTTTTGAATTATCAGGTTCTATCCTTTTGAAGTCTGTGTTAGTGGAACTCCTATTTATGAAATGTGCTGTGCTTAAAGGTTTGCTATTGATGAAGAGGTCCAACAGAGGCCTTTATCGTAAGTACTGCAGCATTCTCCCCGAGAAATAAATAGCCTTGCTAAAAGGTATGTTGTGTACCAAGGTTGCAAATTATCAGCCAAGCACCTTATAACTGTATACTTCAAAAATGCCTTTCTGCTTTCTGTTTGTTCTCCTTTTTTCCACAACATGAGCAGTGTTTTTAAAAACCACATGAGGAATAAAAGTCCCCCAGAACCCCAGTCTGTTGGCTCTTTAATTGGACAGCACATCTGCTTTCTAACTCTTTAATATTCATATATACCTTGGCAGAAGGTGCTGTTTACAGGTGTGTCACTCTCTGAGTTTTGGGGGAGTTTTCAGCTCCCACTCAGAGAGTGATTCCAAGCACTGATTTATTGCAGGATTTCATCACAGTGGCAGCCCCACCAAAGCTGTGAGCTGAGCATTACTGCCCAGTTACCTAGGACAGGGTAATGAGACCCACGCCATACGTACAGAAAAAAATGAAAACAGGCAATCAGGTATTTTTAGTCCCTGAATAGTTTTAGTTTACAGTCAAAGTCCAGGTAGGATGGATCTTTGCACCTTCATTTTTGGGTTGAAATTACTGGGAGCTTAGTGATGCAAGGTACTGCCTGTTCTTCCTCTCTTTTGAAATCAGCTCCTAAACCCTCTCTTTAATTCTGCCACTGCTCCATATCTTCAGATCTTTACACCTGAAGACAAAGTGGGTTGGTCATATGACATACATTGATTTCTCTATCTGCTGCTGAGTTGCACCCTGGTTTAAGACCAGAATGAACTTGCTGTCAATAGAATTTATTTCAAAAATTTAAAGGAAATAATAATTTTATTCATTATTTAGTTTTATATTATCACAACATGGTGACTTCTGTGAGAGCTACTACATCCAAACATACCTTTCCTGTCCTTGGGAGCCCATTCTTAGGTTGTGTTTACAGACCTGGAGTGTGCCAGGACTGGGGATCACGGGCTCCTGGGTGCTCCTGGATCTGGGGCTGGCAGGACACCGAGCACATTGGAATGGGGTGATCCTGAGAGGGCACACTGTGGGGACAAGGCAAGAAGGTGGGGAAGGATCTGGAGCCCCAGGAGGGGCTGAGGAAGCTGGAAAGGGGCTCAGACTGGAGAAAAGGAGGATCAGGGGGGACCTTGTGGCTCTGCACAGCTCCTGCCAGGAGGGGACAGCTGGGGGGGTCTGGCTCTGCTCCCAGGGAACAGGGACAGGAGGAGAAGAAATGGCTTTAAGGTTAGCCAGAGGAGGTTTAGATTGGATTTAGGAAGTTTCTTCACAGAAAGGATGGTCAAACATTAGAACAGGCTGCCCAGGGCAGTGGTGGAGCCCCCATCCCTGGAGGGACTGAAAAGCTGTGTGGATGTGGCCCTTGGGGACACGGGGCAGTGCTGGCCTTGGCAGTGCTGGGCAGTGGCTGGACTCAGTGACCTTGGGGGGCTTTTCCAGCCTAAAGGGCTCTGTGATTCTGTGATTTCATGACAAGAGCAACACCGAGGGAAGCAGTGGGTGCACAAAACAAGGAGGGTGCCTCATGGAGGGGTTTCCATTTAACACAACAAATAAGGCAAGTCTTGCTCTAAAGTGTTTATCGGGAGTTCTTCCTTTGGAGCCGTAATGAATCAGAACCCTGACTTTGCACTCCCACATTCATCTTTGCTCATGTATTTTGCCCTCACCAATGGCTTTCCCCTTAAGCCTGTCTATTTGCCTGTAGATTTGACAGATGACAGCTTCTCTTTGGGATGTTGGATGGCGTTTGTAGGGCTATGATGCCAGGAGCGTTCTGAGCGCTGGTGTTGCATATTTATTGATCTCCATATTCCCAATAATCTGATGCACGTCACATTTGACAACATTATGTGGAGAGGTCAGCTGTATGAGGCTAATGAAACTGTTTCAAAGATGGATGTTGTTTTCCACAACATTAACCTTGCAAATAGCTGTCACTAGTGCATTTCACTATGGGGCTTGGCGTTTGAGAACCTCCCTTTTTTTATTGTTGATGTTAACATTAAACAAAACCTGGAGCCATTAAATCTCAGTATTTATATACAATGGGAAACATGGACGACATGGCATCACTCCAAATGAAAATCTTATTAACAGCACACGGTGCTTGTGGCAAAGTCCTGAACAATCTGAAAATTGGTTTGGCTGTCTGAAATGTTTGACAGATTGGCTAAGGATGATGTAAAAGGACTGAACAGGGAACAGCTGAATTCTAAGGATTAAAGTGGCAAATAGAAAGCCCTGATGTAATCAAAAAGCACATTGCACTTTCATATTTTACTGCGATATTACTCTGCTCACCAGGAGCTTATTACATCCAGGGCAATATAAAATTTAGATTACCTTTTTATTTTAAAATTATTTCGCTAGCATGTGTAATGTGACGAGGAAGCACTCCGTTTCTAAGGAGGTCTCTTGAAGTTCTTTTTTCCTTAAAAAATACTGCTATGGTGATTTCAATATTTAATTGTAGGTTTTCTGCTGTCATGCTGAGGCACTTCAAAACAGGAGTCCTAAGGGCGATAAAAATAATCCTTGGAGGCCCCTTTTCCACATTACAGTGGTTGAGAACAGTTGTAGTAACTCTTTTTCGATGTCATACTGCATCTTTTGTAATGTAAATTTTGCACATACTTACAAAGCACAGTTCCAAATATGATTTTGATAGGCAAGCAGTTTAGAAAGGTTTGTGTTGGCCATCAGAGCTGTGAAGTACCACATATATTTCCAGTGTCTTCTGGGACTTCAGGGCATGTTAAGGGAGAAGGAAAAGAACTCAACCTTCATCCCGCTCTGGAAGCTCATGATTGTGTTTTAATATTTTAAAGAGCAGTTGGCAAATGCTAATATAAAGCCCGTTGACAAAGGGTGAAATTCTGACCCCTGCACAGAGGAAAGGTCAGATGATGGTGATAAGAACAGCTGAATGTGCCTTCCCAAGGTCCTTAAGGTGGCTTGGGCTGGAGCTGCTGCAAGGTCTCTGTGGAGCAATAGCTGCTGAGGCTGCTCTGAGCTGGTGGGCAGCCCTTGAACATCAGGCAATAGTTCTGCTGTTAAAACTTGCTTTAATAAAGTCATGGGTGCTCATGCAGGCTCTGCTTGGAGGTGAGATGTGCCCCTGAGAAAGGTGGTGGTGGGTGTTCAAATAATCAGATGATAAAGGCACTGGAGGGGATTCTCCCAGTTGAGCTTCATCAGCTTCAGATCATGCCCCTGAATCATGAAATCATGGGCTGCTTTGGGTTGGAAAAGACTTTAAAACCCATCCAGTGCCACCCCTGCCATGGCAGGGACACCTTCCACTGTCCCAGGCTGCTCCAAGCCCTGTCCAACCTGGCCTTGGACACTCCAGGGAGCCAGGGGCAGCCACAGCTGCTCTGGGCACCCTGTGCCAGGGCCTGCCCACCCTCCCAGGGAACAATTCCTTCCCAAAATCCCATCTAAATCTACCCACTTTCAGCTTAAAGCCATTCCCCCTTCTCCTTTCACTTCATGTTCTTACAGGAAGTTCCTCTCCTGCTCTCTTGTCTCTCCCTTTAGGTTCCAGATGTTGCAGTGTCTCAAATGAACCCCTCCAAATAAAAGGGCAAAAAATGTTTGATTGAGAAGGGAAAGGTGTAAGGCAACTTTAAAGAAGTGCAGTCTAGTCTGAACTTGTAATAGGTTGTGATTCTCTGAGGTTCCTGTAAATTGTTCAAAAGTTAAATGTTTTCTCTAACCTTGCACCTGGACTGTCTGAGCACTTGGAGTGGAGAGAAGAAGCTTTGGGGGGCAGCCCATGGGTCAGGAGGAGAGCTCCTGCTGCCTGGAGGCATCCTGTGATGAAAAAACTACAAAGGTTAAGGAAGATGCTTAATTTTTAAACCCAAAAGTCAATGAAGTGCAAATTACCCCAGTAAACTACTTTCTGTCTCTATAGAAACTTTCAGATGAAATGTTATTTGGGCTTTTTTTGAGAATTGTCTCAAGAAATGGTCAGAAAGGAAGAAGGATGGACTTTTTATTTAATATTTATTTTACATCACATCTTTGAAAATGCAATTTGCTTCTTAAAAATTTGTTAAGAATGCAAATATTCACAAGTCATAAAAAGAAGGTCTCTTCCCTCAGTTTCTGGCAGTTTCTTTGGTGTTTGCATTATTTATTTAGTGACTTAGGATAAGGTCATGGGGAGTTTTTCCAGAAGTAGAATCTAAGGCCAAGTGAATGTTTTAGGGAGAGTTAAAACAGAGGATTTATGACCTCACTTAGTAATGCTTAACATTGTTAATTGAAAAAACATTCTCCTGTAATAATTCTCAGGTTGTGCATTATCATTATCACATGAAATTGTGCAAAAATGTACATTTCTATTACATGATTTCTGATATTGCTAAGCTTACATACTACAAAATATTAAGTGCTCACCAGAAAAGAATCTATGGAAAAAAACCATTTTTACTCTAAAAACTAATGAGCTATGATTTCTTTTTATTTGTCCTTTGGGTTTAAAGCCTCCAGATCTAATTTTCAAGCTCTTTTCTGAATCCAGGAGAGTTGGTTTATTTCCTAGAGAATATAAGGACAGGTCAGTACAGCCTCTCATAAAGGCTCCAGGAGCTCAGACTTTAGGATTTCAAGTGATTATGACACAAACAACTTTAACTGTCAGCAATGCTTTGGAATTTTTAGAAATTATAAAAATCTTTTAGAAGGTGTTAACTTAAGAGAGGGGTCTCCTTGCTGTGAAAATATACATTTCTGTACATGGAGGCAAGATTCTACCACAATAGGGAATCTGTCTAATGCTCCCAATTCATCCTGAGATTTGGATCAAGGACCACTTTTTTTTTTTTTTTTTTTTTTTTTTTTTTTTTTCCCAAAAAAAAACAGGGGTTTTTTNTCCCCCTCTTATTTTCTGCAGGGTACAAATGTACCCTGCACATTTTGGCTGTTGGCAAAGCACAGAAAGGTGGGGCAAGGCCAGGATGGCTGCTCAGGTGTGAAGGGTCAGGCCTCTGCTTCCAGAGGCGTGGTTTGGCCTTGGCTGCCATCTGAGCAGGGCTGGGAGCTGTACCTCTGTCTGTAATAAAGTGCTGTAATGCTCTGCCTCTTCATCCTTAAAAACTGAGAAATACCTGCCCTTAATATCACTAATGTCTCCAAAATAGTGCTTAGTTGGGACTTCAGGGGTGGAATGACTCTAGTTCTAGGCCTCTGGACAGAATCAAATTTATTCCTTAGGGAACCTCATCTTTGCCTCAGAACTGCAAAGTGCTGTGCACTCTACCCTGATTGTTCAGTAACTTGCAGAAATGAGCCCATATAAAGCATTAAAGAACTTCAGAGCCCTGTGTTTGATTGCAGGGCTTTAGAGAGAGAGAGAGGAGATGTGAAGAGCAGCCACAGGACCCAGGCCCCTGAATTAATGGGGAGCTCTAAGCAGAAGCTCCCACCTGCTGGGAGAAGTGAAAGTGCTGCTGGGGTGAGGATTTCAGGGTTTGCAACAGAGTCCTTGAGACTTCTTCAAAAATGAATTGTTTATAAAGGCATGATTCATTAGTTGCTTGTCTAAGAATTTATGTAGAAACTGCTGTTTATGCGGAAGTACAACCACGTGAGTCCTGCTCTTTGCAATTTCTGCTTGGCATCATCTTGAGGATGCCCATCAGATATCCACTCATGGATGTTCAGAACTACTTTCCTCCTGGGCCCTGGCTCAAGGATCAGGGCCTGGCAGTCAGGTGAGAGCCTGATTCCATCTCTGATGGACAGGATGTTCTTTCTTTCTTTATAGTGTGTCAGGGGATCAGGACTGGATTGGATACAATGAAAATTCTTTTTACTGAAAAGGTTGTTGAACAGCAAGCTCACCAGTCAGGCATTAAGGCTGGGGATGAGGAAGGAGGAAAGAGAGAGACAGGAAACTGTGGGAGATACTTGCCCAGGTCACCTTTCCAAGTAGCTTGGTTTATAAAACCAAAACCCTGTAAAAGGACAATACAACTCAGAGAATTACAGCCCTGCTTTTCTGGGGGTGCTTTCTTGCTCTGGTAGCACTAAGGCTGCACCTGCAGGTGCAGTGGGTGCTCCCAGGCACCTGGAGATGCCTGTCCCACCTAGGGGGGGAACCTGGACATGCAGAGTGGGCTCACACTGGAACCCTTTGGGTGCAGACCAGGGCTTCCCACTCACCTGCCTCCTGCCAAGGAAATGCAAAATATTTGTAAATTATTTTGTTTGGTTTCGCAACATCACAACCCGTTTAGAGTTAGCAAAGTGCAGCAAACGGGCTCTTAAATGCAGGTTAAAGGCCTTGATGAAATACAGAACACCTCAAAAAGACAACCTGAATTTTTGCCATTTTAATCTTTGCATGGCTGCCGTGCTGGAGCAGCCCCCCCAGGTTAATGAGCCGTGAGTTTAAACAGCAATTGAAGAAGTCGCTTATAAATACAGAGCAGTTTGCTTTTTGCCTTCCTGTTGCTTTCCCGGGCTTCCCAGGGCCTTCCACTGATGGAGAGCTTTTAATTTCACATTTTGGCCCCCACCACAGGTGATAAACAAAGGTTTCCCATCGCTGTGACTTGGGTCAGTGCTGTAGCCTCGGCGTCAATCCCGCTGCCTGTAATTACACACAAAAGGTTACCGGGATCCACGGCTAATTTGCAGCCTCTGTTTAGCAGAATTTAATAGCAGGTATTACTGGTGCAGCAGTAATTAAGGACCTTTGTCAATAAGACGGAATAGATGGCCACACTTTGTTGTAATCATTAAACTTTTGAGAACCCAGAGGAGTGAAAAGCAGTGAGAGGAGCAATCCATTTCACGAATAACATGGCTGTCCTTTCACCCCCCAACTCCCCCCGCCTCCTGAAACCAGCAATGGAATAATAATTCCCCCAAGCAATGAAAGTACAGGAATAAAAGTACTTACCCTCCAGCCTGTGATTTTTTTTTTTTTTAAACTTTTTATTTACTCTACTGTGCTTTTTATTTGCTTCGGGCTGCATTTGATGAAGTATTGTTTAAACAGTGCCGAGCAAAATGGATATAGGGAGATGGAAAATAGAAAGAGGAGGAATTTTAACCAGGTGGATATATGCATTTGCCTTTAAGGTGGATGGCGTTGGGTTTATCAATTATTTCCTCTGGATTTAAAAAAAAAAAAAAAAAAAAAAGAAAAAAAAAAGACAAAAAA
>VZRH01007630.1:55107-66201 GCA_013397555.1 Urocynchramus pylzowi
AAAAGAGAAAGAAATGACAAAAACAAGTGGCTTGGTGAAGAGATGGAGAGAGTCATTTAGAG
This sequence comes from Urocynchramus pylzowi, assembly GCA_013397555.1. Taxonomy (NCBI): domain Eukaryota; kingdom Metazoa; phylum Chordata; class Aves; order Passeriformes; family Fringillidae; genus Urocynchramus; species Urocynchramus pylzowi. The sequence continues at coordinate 55,170 of VZRH01007630.1, forward strand.
CTGTCTCTGCACAGAGCCGTTCAGCTGTAAATGGGTCGCAAACAACGGGCGAGGAGTGAAGTTGGTGCAGCGTTGTGGCCCCCCCTGCCCCCCCTGCAGCACTAATGTAGCCCTGAATGGGCTGGCACTGGTTTGAGAGCCCCAGCACACACACACACACACACATTGACACACACACAGCCTGGCCCAGGCTGCTGGGCTGGGGAGCTGCCAGCCCGGGAGGACACAATTCAAAGAGTGCTTTAAGGTGTACACTCCTCTCAGTAATTGGTGAAGAAGCTGCATTTCACTCCCTGCTTTTAATAGCGGTTTGAGTAGTGGCTCTTTATGAAGGCTCTCTTTTTTAAAGCAGCTTTAACTATACCCTTTCTGTCAGTAATGCCTGAAAAACTTCTACCTTTAATCATTCCTGGATCAGGCAGCAAACAAGCAGCTCCTTTTCCTTTTTCAATTACATGCTGGATATTCAGCACACATATAAAAAAAGGGGGAAAAAAAAAAAAGAGGCATCTTGAGCCTATCATGTATTAAATGCAGCTCTTTGCTGCTGCATTAAAATAACACCAAGGATCTCGCTTCAGACAACAAAAGCCAGAAATATAAAGTTAAAGCTGCAGTGCTCTTTTTTATCTGCTCCATTGTGAGGAGGCATTGTAGCACTCTTAAAACAGTGGGACATTTTTCCATACCTATGGGCGATGATACTTAGCTAAGAGATCCTGACCTTTGTGATTCTGAGTCTCATGGCAAAATTTTACAGCATCTTATGGATGGGTTCTGCTTGATGCTGTTCCTGTGAGGTGTGGCTTTTTTTTTTTTTCTTCCTTTTGGCACTGCTCTTTCTAGAAGGGAGCCAGGAAACATCAAACTGGTGCTTTGGCTGAGTTTGTTTTGAAGGTCCCCATCTTGATGGAGGTCCCCATCTTAATGAGTTCACTTATATAAGATCAGGCAAATGGTCCTTAGTGGACACTTGCCCACAATAAAAAAAAGAAAGGATCATTCCATGGAAGATCCAAGCTTAAAATATGAAGGAGATTGAAGGTCAGGCTTGGTATGAATCAGGAAAATTATGAGAGAAATACCAGGGCTAGGAATTGTATTTGATATTTTTGAGTCAATAGCATTGTATCATAGCTCATATTTATTTTTTCTCCCAACAGAAGACCAACGAGCTGTGGAAAATGCAGAGAAAAATCTGGAATGTGTTGAGAGAAGGGGAAACTGATGGATACAGCCTTTTGGTGGATGAAGTTTGCAGCAGTGTGCTGCAGTCCCTTTTGGAAAAGGAGCCATTCTTGATGGAATGAAAGTAGAAGAGAAATTCTTTGAAGGTGAAGTGTTTAGTAACAGCTCTGGTGACACCAAGCTGGAAAATCGTGAACAGAGTTTTCCTTCTGATCAATGCTGGTTTATTCTGCAACAGATAAAAATGAAGAGGCAATGTCAACAGACAAGAATATTGCTGCAGGATAATGGTGCCCTACCGCTGCCCAAATGTCCAAGGCTAATCCAGGACATTTATTTTCCAAGCAGGGGAGCCATTGATCTGGAAAGATATTTGTCATTGCTTTGTAGGGCAACCCTGCAGATTGTATAAACACAGAGAGGTGATCTTGTGGTGGTGAGTTGGAGCAGTTCAGCTGGCTCCTGTTTGATGGGGATCCAAAGTAATCTGGGTTGATGACTGTGAGGAGTCTGAAAAAACAGCACCTATTTCTGACCTTGGGAAGTTGCCCCTGTGGAGCAAATGGAATCTAGGTGCAAAGGGCAGAGAAGGGCCAGATGGATCCCAAGCTGATCAGAAGGGTGGAGCAAACCTGATCTGTCCAGGACTGTTCCTCTGCAGCTTTGTCAGGAGCAGCCAGAAGGCCAAAGGTAAATATGAAGGTCTGAGGTTCAAAGGTTAGTTCTGCTCCTTAAGGGAAAATGTATCTCCTGCACAAACAGTTGAAGGTCACTGCTCAATAAGTCACACTCTTTAACCTTTCTTCTTTTTGGTCATTTGATAGCCAAGCCTCTTCCCTATAAATGCAAAGCACATTACATACAATTTCCATGGATTCAATCCTGTATGCTAGAAATGACAATGTGGATTTAATGAAAGGATCATTTCAAGGTAAATTCTTTTGTGGTCTGTGAACAAAGTCTAATCTCATTCCTCTTTTGTCTCCCTACTCTTCCCACCTGACTTGCCTCCAGTAATGGTTGATGTGGAAGGCAGGAGCCTGGGGCTGACCCCGTTGTTCCTCCAGGTGTGTTCCTGGTCCATCTCCAGCCTCAATTACCACTGAAGTCCAGTGCAGCATCAGCAGGACCCATAAAACTCCCATTCCCGGGTGTTGTGACAACTTTCCCACTCTTTGCATTTCAAGGCTTTGATGTGCCCCACCACCCTCACAGAGAAGAATGTTTTCCCAATATCCCATCCATCCCTGCCCTCTGGAAGTGGGAAGCCATTCCCTGTGTCCTGTCCCTGCAGGCCCTTTTCCCTTTTCCTCTCCAGCTCTCCCTGGAGCCTCTTTAGGCACTGGAAGGGGCTCTGGGCTCTCCCTGGAGCCTTCTCCAGCCTGAACACCACCAGCTCTCCCAGCCTGACTTTATAGCAGAGGTGCTCCAGCCCCCTGAGCATCTCTGTGGCCACCTCTGGACTTGCTCCAAGAGGTCCATGTCCCCATTTTCCAGGGAGAATTTCACAAGCGAATTTCACAAATCACATTTTTCCACAGTTTCTCAGAGAGTTTTGTCTGTGAGGGTTTGTGCTCATGCATGGATCATTCATTCTGACTGAAATAGCTGCAAAACCTCTGAAAGAGCTGAGCATCTGTTTGAGGGGAACACACCTGTCTGGGGCTATCTTATCTGAATGGCCTCAACTGCTCTTAATATAGGTAGGAATGGAAAATTAACTTTGCAGGCTTTGTCCTTAAAAACTTATGAATAGGCTTGAGTTTAGAGAGGAATGTGTTTCCCCCCAAGATATCTGAGACCTGTAAAACCCACACTGCAAGCAGGGACTTAGCTGAGGGGTTTAGTCTTAAACTGATTTTGGAGAAGGTTGAATTTTTTGTGGCTCAGACCATTTACATCTGCCAGAATTCAACCAAGGGAAAGGCAACCTTGATCTGGCCAATAGCTCTGTGCTAACACTATGCTCTAATTAGCTTCAGCTTTCAGAATGTTTTGTTATTCTTCATTGTGTTTCCCAGATGGAAATGACACCACCAGCTAATTTACCAGGCTGGTTTGTGTCTAACCATGGAGAGAGATTCCAGTTTTGCTCCTTTTTGTAGCGTGCTGGGATCAGAGCTGAGGAGCTGAGGTCAGATCTGCCCCTCAACCCGCTGCTCTTGTCCATGCAAGGTTGTATGTTTGGGGTTTTTTTCCTCCAAATCCTGCATTTTTAATATAAATAAAAAATTTGATCTCTGCCACTGGGAAACTGCATCCCATTTTTTTTCCTAACAGAAAAATGGGAATAGGTTTCCTTTAACTAGTGGAAGGGTCTAGACTCTAAAAAGGTTTTTATTATTGTGTGCCCGGGGTCCTTAGTTTTAGACATTTATCTTGTGGCAAACCAGTAGGGAACTAGAAAGGCAGTATTTTGCAACTCCTAGACCCCCAGCTCTAAATAATGACTCCAAGCTGAAATTGAAGCAGGTGCATCATCTCCTTCATTGTGTCACTTTTAGCACAGACATTATACTTTATGGGCTTCCACTATCCAAATAGTTTGTGCAATGGACCCTAAAAGTGGTGATGCATCAATCAATCAGTCAGGGCTTTATTGCTCCAACTTTCTTTACAGGAGGCTTCTAAGCCATATTATAATGCAAGATGAGGAGCCCAGCAGAATACAAATGCCCTGGGCTGCAGCCCCATTTCTGTGTGCTCCCTTCCAGGGCTGGAGCTGCACTCTGAGGAATATCCCAGGGCATCAGTCACAGGCAGCCAAATGCATCCCTGGTGGAACCTCATCGGCTGTGCCCAGCCAGGCTGGCTCAGGGGATGGATTCAGCTGGCCCTGGTGGCCTGCACAAGCTCCTGGGTGGGACAAGGTGTTAAAGAGGATGGAAAATCCCAATGGTTGGGCTGAACTGGTTTTTCTGTCTGTTCATAGCAGGGCTGAGGGGTCTTCACCCATCAGCAGGATGATTTATGTCCTAAATGTGGGGTGGGGCACCTGCACCCTCTGCTCCTGACCCCTGGGGTTTTAGCTCCCATCGTGTACAGCAGTTCCCACTGGGTTCATTTTGCTGTTTCCAGTTTTTTGGCTGCTTTGGTGTGGAAATATCTCTCAGGCTTTCCATAACAGTTGTGTGTGGGCATTAGTTTTGCCATCAGCAAGGACAGATACATCTACAGTGACAGAAATAAATACAGATACGGGTACAGCCTGCTTTATGGAAACACTGCTGAAATCCAGGAATATTACACTGTTAGTGCAAGTGAACAAGTTATGGGTTATGACTTGGTTATTGCATGGAAACTTTGCAGTCCAGGCCTCGGGCTCTGATGTAAATGCCTTGGATTGAGCAGGCAGTGGTTATGTGAGGTGATTGGATCCATGTTAGTGCTTTCATCAGACACACAGACAAATAAATCTCACCTTGAAGCTGCGTGCTGACATCTGCATAGCTTTGTTTTATCACCCACTTCCCATCCAGTTCCAAAGAGTAACTTAGGAAAGGAAATTTAAGGAAAAAGAGATGATCATGTTAAGAAAGAAAAAAAGAACTTGGCACTTGAGTATAAAATTCTGTAGGTTGTATTATATAGTATGTGCAATGCACAATTCGATGCTTTGGATTCTTTTTAAGAGGACCAAAATTTGCATAACGTTGCAATAAAAGTTGTTTCTAGATAAGCAACCAGCATTTTTTCTGCAAAACAGGATATTTTCTAATCCTTGTCCCTTCCCCAAATCCTCATTTTGCTTGTATGAGCTCATGGAGTTTATTATAATATTTGTAGTAGAAATCTCTAATTTGATAATTCTCTAGTGAGTTTAATGAGCCTGAAAAGTGACATTTAGAGCTAGTTTTCTCTTTGTGCTTTGAAAAATGAAATACAAGTAGTTATCTGTTAAATGAGATAATTACAGTGCTACTTTGCTAAAGGCACATATTAGTGATTTTTAGCTTGTTTCGCTTAATTAGAGCTTTACAAAATGTAGAGTGACAACCTGCTAACAGACCTGTTGGAACAGTTACTGAGACTGTGAAATAAAACCAGTTGTTCTAAACAAGTCACAAAAAGAGATTGATGAAATGGCTGGCAGCTCAGGCAGAAATTTAAGCCTTGGCTGCATTAGAGCAAATGTAATAATAGCAGCAAGTAACCCATATTTTTAATTTTACTGATCTTTCTGCAATAATTATAAGGAACTTTTAATGTCTGTAATTAGAATGTTAGAGATAGGGTGACTTAGACCAGTGCTGCACTGTGAAAAATTGGATACTTACCATAATTGAAAATTAATCACTTTTCATTACCAGGAAGGGATGCAGTGATTACTTTGAGTGGGCTGAGATGCATCACATGAATTATGGGCAAACAAATTCGTGTGGTTGAAGTCGGTGAGTTTGAGGCCAGCCTGTGCCAGGAGTACCTCTGCTGATGTAGTATGATGGATAATGAAAATCGGGGTGCATTTGTTTGGCTGCTAGTTGCAGCCCAGAATTTTTGCTTTGCTGGAAGTTCTGATGGAAAGGATCACTGAATTTTATCAGTCATCCCTCCGGCGCTGTCGTTTTAGACTTCAGCTGGGCAGAGTCACCTACAAAGCCAGATGTAATCCAACAAATTGGTGCAGCTCTGCCAGGAGCCTCTGAGCAGGCTGGAGCAGTGAGGGAGGGAATAACCTGTGAGGTTTGTTCTGTGGGCAGAATGGATTGTGGATCATTACCTGTTAGCTGACCCACGCAGTGGTTGTGCAGTAAAGCTGCTTTTCCCTGCTCAAATCATGGGAGCTTATGGAAAGGCAGCTCCTCTTCCCATGGAAACACTGAAATCTCTGGGGTTCAGGAGAGTTTGGTCTTTCTGGCAGATCCACTGTGGAGAAGGCAAGTTATTTTTCTGTTTAGTTGAAAAAGATCTCATTTATTTCTTTTTGAACCAGCTCTGCTCTTGTACTGTGTGTCTTTGCTGATTTATGACTTGAACCCCCATGTGTGGCCCCCTCAGCACCCCAAGGTGCCTCTGCATTTAAAAGGTGGCATTTTATGTTCAAAAGATGATGTGAAAATGTCACCATCCTGCTCCACAATTCTTCTCCTTGTGCACCTGTCACCGACTCCAGCTGCCAAATGCAAGGGCAGCAGGCAAACAAAATCTGCTCCAGACATTGTTTTATAAGTTGGAAATTGCTTTTTTTTTTTGCCCAGATAGGGATTTCTCAAGCCCCACCTGATTTTAGGAGCGAGGCATGAGCATAACTGTGAGGGAGATGCTCCCCTTGTGCTCGGCTCTAATAGCTTTGTTCTGGCTGCAGCAGGAAGGTGAAATAGAAGCTCTGGCTGGCCCTGAGTCTCCATGTGCACAGCTGCACTGTCCTGGCTCTGCACCTTCCTCTCCTGTCATTAGCCTGAGCAAGGATGTGGCTGCTCATGACTGGGTGATTGATGTCAAATGTAGTAGCAACATTAAATTTGTCTGAAATGGACAAAGAAAATCATTATTCACCGTAAAAATCTTGTCTAAAGTTCCCATCTAGCCAGAGCTGCTCCTAAATTACATTTGTATGAATTTTAAAATGTTTTTTTGAATTTCTTGGCCCATGATTGTTCCCAAGGTCACAAACTCAGAAAGCTGGGAACTGAGGCTTGCGGTGAAAAATGTGCCTGTAATATATCTTCATATTTGCAAATGTATTTTATTGCTGTCCATATCCTGTGAGAAAAATCCAATGTTCTTAAAAGACAAGCACTGCTTGTTATAGAGACACTTATTAATGTTTATTAGAAACTCATTTCACTAACATCCATGGCTTTATTGGAAGTTCCTTAAGTAGCAAATCCAATTTCCTTTCTTATGCTTGTGCTTACTTAATTAACATCAAAAATTGAATGAGGCAAAAAACAAAGTTTGATATTCATTTTAATAAGTTATATAAAGTTAGCATAATCTCATTGAGGCCATTCTTCATCGCTCCAACTGCAGACACAAAGTGCCTTTGCAGCCGTTTGGGGTTTTACATCATATAGGTTAGATAACCTAGCAACTAATGAGAGAGCCAGGAGAGAAAGGAATTAATTTTCAAATAAACCCTTTATGGGCTGCGTTCTGAGCAGGCAGGACTTTGTGTGTGCTGGGCAGGGAGCTGGGGATGCTTGGATGTAGAAAAGGGTTGGAAGGAGGTGCTTGGCAGGAAACCTTCAGAAAACCATGCAGCAGCCTCATGTTGTTATGGCTATAAGGACAGAAAACGGGGATCAGCCATCAGAAAATCAGCCAGGAAGCACAGGTTATGATGGCTGTGGGGACAGAAAACTGGGATCTACAGGAATTTTCCAGTGGCAGCACCTTTTGTGTGTGCAGCATCCCACCCCGTGGTGAGGTCAGCCCCACACGTGCACCAGCTTAAGGCTGCTCCTGCTGCACTCCTATAAAAATATCCATCCCCCTGATCATGTGATGTCTGTTGACCTTAGAACAAGCGTTATCATATTGGAAAGTAATGATAAAAAAATCCCCTACTACAGTAAAGCTATTATAAGCTGGAGTGTTTGTGCCATTACTGGGGAATATGGTATTGATTTTTTAATAAATTATGCCATAACCTACATTTTTGCCTTAGGTTAAAATTTAACACCAGAAGCAGAGGAAAGGTACAGTGCATGGATATCAGAACAATATATTTTATTCCACCCCAGATTTCAGCACATGCTTGAAAATCAAGAGTGGTGGGGCCTTGGTCACCATCATTTGTGATGTCCCCTCTCCCCTGGCTCCTAGGCAGGACTGAGGACACAGAGGAGCAGCTGTGTAACCCCAAATAGGTTTGACTGCTCTGCTGCCCCATTTCCCTTCCAGACTGTGGAGGGTTCAAAAGGAAATCATGACTGTTCCTTAGCTATAAAATAATCTTGCTCCGGTAGTGCTGAATCTCAAGAAGAGACATCTCAGAAGTAATTTTATGGAAGCAAAAGAAAGAAAACCCAACCCTATAACCATTGTGATATTTTGATGTTTAAGTGAAACATTCTTTGTGTGAAAGTAGATGAAGGTTTTCTTTCTGACTTCCATTTTTTAAATTTCTTCTTAATTTTGGAAGGAAAAAATCAATGTCCTCAATGTTTCCACTCTATCTATTTTTTCAAGGAGGGGGAATAAAATATTTAAGGGAGAAAGGAAGTTCTACACTATTCTTCTAGTGGCTAAATATAAATATCCATGTAAATCTCGAGCTGTATCACAGGTAATTAAGCAGGTAAATGGGGATGAAACCCAAGAGTGTTTGCTAGAAGGGCTTTCAGTGCAGACCAAAAGCAGCTCTGTGTGTGTCAACATTCAGCACTGAGAGGGAAGGTGGGGAGGAACAGGTGTTTCTGCTTTGGATAGAGATCTGCTACTCCTGTGTTGTAACCTTTATTCCTGAGACAACTATTTCAAAAGCTATTTTTGCCTCCCATTTTCCACCCAGTTAGCATCAAACAGCTGCTCTTTTCTTCATCTTTCACAGGAGCCCTGGCAATGGGATGTTTTCTTGAGGGTTCTGAGGATATAACTCCTTTACACTGATGTGTATGGGACAAAGGTGCCATAGGTAGAAATTATTGCTTCAAAATGAAATGAAATTATTGCTTCAAAATGATGGAATAAATATTTTGATGCAGGTACTTGTGCTTATGCTTTCCCTCTTTGTGTACCAGGGAAAATTCAGTTATGTAAATGCCATCACTTTGAATATTCTTATCTCTGAAGGTGCCCTAATTTGCATCAGAAAGTTCATTAATGCCTGCAGTTCAGATCTCTGAACTCAGCCTGCACTGCCCAAGGAGGGCAGGACACCTTGAGGTGGAAGTTAGTGGGGGATACATCCAAATCCACCACAAATCACCCATGTGATGGGAATGTGCAACAGGGTGAGCTGTTGGGAAAGCAGCTGAGCCCAGGAAGGGAGGGAGAGATCCAGGAAAAGGAAACTTTTCCAGAAAAAAAAAGAACTGATGGGTAGAACGGAGACTCACCAGCCCCACAAGTGAAAGCATATTTCCTGTGACACAGATATCTTATTAATGCTCTGCTGACAAGGGGATTAACCCTCCAGGATAGCAGTTCCAGCAGTCTGCAATCACAAGTGTGCTTGTCTCCCTAAAACCAGCATTTGTGTATCATCTCTACACGGATGCTTGGAGACTGCTGTGGAAAATTTGCTCTTCCAAAGCAGGAATAAACTCAGACAATTTTTAGATACTTACAAAAATATCCTCTAAGTAAAAAATTTAAAAGTCCCCATTAGTATTAAACATTTCCTTTTCATGCTGTCAGTGCTGCCACAGAAAGAGAAATGTACCTCAGCTTGGCTCAAGCTTAAATTCCCTCTCTTCTTGTACTCTTTAAATAGCAGATTGTCAGCTTAAGAGACTTGTTGCTGGTGATGTCTGAGATTCATGATCCATCTAAAAGAGCTGGGAACTGAATGGCTGCTTTTCATACCCTGATAACCACATTGCTTTGTGTTCATCCCAGTGCTGAGCCTGGCTTTAGAGGGGCTTTAGCTCCTGACTTCCTACCCTTGTGGAAGAGGGCATGGAGGGGCTGTTGGCTTTCATGAAATCAAACAGCTGCAACCAAAGCCAGGATTTTTTCTCTTTAAGACACATGTGAACTTGTGGAGCTGTGCTACTTTGAAATACCTGGCTGGAATATCTTAGACATAACACTCTAAAATTAAAAATCGTGTTTGAAAATTCATGCTAATTAAAAAGGGACATCTGAAGCCAAACAGAAAAAATCAATAACCTTACTGGTTCTTCCTCAGTTAAGTAACAAAATTTGTTCAATTTGTTTTATGTCTCTAAGTGAGGAACCTTTTACTCACTTTGATTCATGGACAGAGGTTAGAAAATGGTACAGTGGAAAGGAAATTAACATTTAACCTGCCCGCCTGCATATCCGAGCTGATGTCTCAATGTGCTGCAGCTGTGAGTAAATTCTCCCAATAAACCAGACACAGAGTCTGTAATATTCATACAGCTTCTTGTGCCTTCAGGAAAGCTCAGACAGTTTTCTGGCTAGTAGAGACCAAATTAGGAAAATTAATCTGTGCAGGATGTGTTGCTACTTGACATAAATATTTTTTATAATTAAAAAAAAAAAAAAGTATAAATTTTTTTAGTTAAAATGTAAGGAGTTACACTGTTAGCCAACACATATCACTGCAACTTCACAGAATTAAACCCTGACAGTACCTGTGAAAATTGCTAATTTGCAGTCTGGAAACTAAAAATTGGTTTTTTTTTTCAGAATACAGTTATTCAAGAAGAGGCAATGATAGAGCAAAACTGGCGCTACTCCATGTGATTGTGCAAATTAAACTTGATCTCTCCTTGTTAATCCCAGTCCAGGATCAGATCTATGTGTAAGCAGACTTGAGGCCTTCTGCATGTTCTTCCAGGCTCCCTAAAAGCACATTACAACAGGATTGGCTACAGCTCAGAGAGCCAAATAAAAAATATACTCAATATGATCACATAACATTTAGTTTATGTAATGAATGAGGTTTTCCTTCAACAAATGGCATTTGGGATACTTGATATCAGAAAGAGAGCTGCATCAGTTGCTGAGGGAGTGGATAAGAGTTTAAAATAAAAGTGCAGAGTACATTTTTGATTTCATCAGGAAGTCTGAGGATCCTTCATGATGTCCCTCAATCTCGTTAGCACTTCATTATGTCCTGTCAAACGTGCCTGCACTGCAGCCATGGTAAAGGTCAGCCCAAGACATCTGAAGAACACCAGACACCTTTCAATTTTTTGATTTCTGTTGGGTTTATTTATTTATTTATTTATTTATTTTTTTTTTTTTT
>VZRH01007630.1:74939-86100 GCA_013397555.1 Urocynchramus pylzowi
TGTGTCACTCTGGGAGTTAGGCCAGCCCCGTGTGAGGATCTCCAGATGTTCCTACGAATCCTGGATGGAATCATTGCTCTGGTGGAAAACCTGCAGGTACCAAGAGGGTCTCAGCTCCTCCTCATGCCAGCCTTGCTCTTGCCTGATGTTCATGGGCAGTATTTATACATATTTCAAACATGCATAAAAAATGCAGCACCAGGCACGAGCATTTAGACAGAAAGACGATGGTGACTTCTCTGTCTGAACGTTGAGCACATATTAAAACCCCCCAACTGCTAAAATGGAAGCATGATTTGATAACTCCTTGCAAATGCAGTAAATGCCACTTCTTACAAATGAACACTAGCAATCAATTTAATTTCTCAAATAAAATGATTAAATTGCCGTTATTGTGGAATCATTATTTTATTGCTGAAACCTTTTAAAATGTTAATTATTGTGCCCCTTCAAAAGCTTTCATCTTGTCTGACTTTGCTCTTACAGAAAAAAGTGTCTCCTGGTTGTGACTTGCAAATTGAATGAAAATTCATGCTTTACCTTTCCTCTCTCTCTCTCTCTCTCTTTTTTTTTTTTTTTTTTAACACCTGCAACTGTTCTCCTTGGCTGTAATATTTATATGAATTTAACTTTAATTTTTCTCTGCTTTCATCTTCTGAATTAGTCAGTATAAAGCATAGATCACTCCTTCTCTGCTGCTTTCCTGTTTATTTGCTTTAACAATAGATTCATTAACTAGATTTTGGTGCTCAAGCTATGCGGACACATCCATTTCAAAGGAGGCTTTAATGGCATTTCATATTTTTCTACATTAAGGAAGATTAAAGTATATTACAATACCCTTTACTGCTCTATTTTCTTCATTTTAGAAGTGGTCAGTTTTTAAATTTTTTTCCCTCTTTCTTTCATCTGCAGTGTTCAATAAATTGTCCAGGCCTTTCAGATGATAGTTACAGCAAATTGAGTTCCATATTACAACTCTGAACCATTGTTTAGCCCATCATCAGTCAGATAAAGCACTCCTATTCACACAGGACATCAAAAGAACAAATATATGTTCAAAGTGGCTAAAAAGATTACTGTGACTTGGATATATCATTTTGTTAATTGTTAGTGATTATTCTGCTGGTCTAGAGGTGGTGAATTTGCTGACTCTGAGCTCATGCTTGTGATGTAATCAGAGGGGAATATATAGATATTCACGGCTGGAAATTACACCATTCAAAAAGGGTCAGGTCTATCATCTTCTAATAGCTGGAGGTGGACTAATAGCAACATTTTAATAAGAAGGAAGATGCAGGCTAATGTCTTCATCTCACACGTGTGGAAAGGCGAGAAGTGCTCCGGGGAATTTCAGCTCAGATCAGTCGGAGTGTGGTGCTGGGTGCTGAGCCAAACTCAGCCTGGCTGGGCTGTGCCTGGACCTGCCCCAGGGAGAATTGGGGCTGTTGGCCAGGTGGGGGTGGCTGAAGTTAAAGCTTTTTGAGTCCTGCTGGTGCAGAGAGTGATTTGGTTTGTGTGTGTTTCATGCTTTCCACTCCGAGCCATCCCCCGGAGTCGCTGGTGGTGTTTCAGTGACTCCCAGCAGTGGTGGTGCCCCAGTGACCTGGTGTGTCTGTCCCCACAGCTCCAGGTGGGATGGGGAGGTGTTTTAGAGGTGAGACACAGAGATGTAAAACCTGAGACCCTCCAAGGTGCTGAGGTGACTGACTCACAGGCTGGAGAGAAACACCCAAGCATCTGTCCCTGAATTAAAGACCCAGAGAAGGAAAAAAAAAACCAAACAAAAAACCCCACCAAAATTTCCAGCTCCCAGGCACTCATGTTTTCCTCTTCAACCACTGATGGAGACACTTGAGTGTCTCAATAAAAACATGCATATTTGCAGGATATAAAATGAACACTTTGCAGGTTTCTGCTCTTCATAGGTAATTTCAGGAATCTTGCAAATGAGACAAGCTTAAGGATGAAATTTTGAACGGGTGCTGCCTGCAATTGCAGGCTGCATTTCTCTGCTCGTGTGTTTTACCCTGCACTGGGTAAAATGGAAAGGCAGCACTAAGAATGCCTGAGCATATGAAAGGCTGGAAGACAGATTTTCCAACAGCACAATTGCAGGGTGTAGGTTTTAGGCAATAAGCAGGTAGCCTCGTTCTCTCAAAAGAAGAAAGAAAATAATGGAAAACTGTAACATTCATTTGGAGGCCTCAAAGGCATAAAAAACCCAATTCCAACTGTTATAGGTCCCTGCAGGAGTCTACAAAGGAACTAAGCTTTTTAAGTAAGAAAACTAGATTTTGGCCCAGAGGGCCCTGTCATTGCTGCTTAATAGATGAAACTCTTTTGATACAAATATGCTGTTTACTTCTCAGCTTCAGCTTTCATAAAATATAACCTTTTTATGATTTACGACCCCTGAAAAAGTGCAGGATGGATTTTTAGCTCTGAATTGGTTGAATGTCAACAAGAAAAATATAGATAACATATAGAAATAGCAGGGTGTTAATGCCACACAAAATGATGAAATTATTTTGGTTTAGAAAAGTTAAGTTTGTTCTTAAAGTTCTTTCTGTGTGAAACTGAGGAAAGGGTTTGCTGGTAAAGCCACGGGAGGCTTTGCATGATGCAAAATGTTATGGAAGGTTTGGATGGGATTTTGGGAAGGAATTGTTCCCTGTGAGGGTGGCAGGCCCTGGCACAGGGTGCCCAGAGCAGCTGGGGCTGCCCCTGGATCCCTGGAAGTGTCCAAGGCCAGGCTGGACAGGGCTTGGAGCAGCCTGGGACAGTGGAAGGTGTCCCTGCCATGGCAGGGGTGGCACTGGATGATCTTTAAGGCCCCTTCCAACCCAAACCATTCAGAGCTTCTCTGCCTCCTTTTTGCTCTAAGACAGCATTTGTTTGCCTGGAAATTGTAAAACCAATGAAACAGAATTGAGATGTGGCTTCAGGGAGGGACAAACTGTTCGATGTGGCTGGTGACACCTCAGGTATTGGCCCAAATTAAGTTTTACTCAAGTGACCACTTCAGATTTATTATTTTAATGTGAAATTACAGTTTAAAGATATGTTCCAAAGCTAATTCTTATAAAGAAATTTATCTTCTTATTTGTAGTGATTATCAAAATAAAACTGAAATTATCAGAAGTGGTGTAATCTCCCTTCTTTATTTGCCCAAGTTATTTTCTTTCCTCTTGATAACCACATTGGTGCCTATGGACAAGCTGTAATATATAGACATATTTTACTGTATTGGCCAGTGATTAAAAAGAAACACAAATAAAATGTTGGTGTTGTGAAACGAAAAAGAAAATACTGGAGCTTTGAAGACTGAGACACAAATGTAAAGATGAGAGAATAACCCTTGCCAAGAGAATTGCACATTTTTTTCACTGTTTTCCTCTTTGTGTTATCTTTTTTTGCAGCTTCTTTGCTTGGCATTAACAATGTACTTGTTTTTCAGGTGGCTTCTCTTGTGTTGTTTGTGCACCTGCTGAACAACAACACAAAAAAAAATGTTGATTTTTCTGGATGCTTGGGGAAATAGCCTGATCCCAGACAAATTGCCCGGGAAGTGTCAGAAATGACTTAGCCTGCCACAGAGGCAAGGTTGTAAAAATTGAAAAGGTTTTCACTTTTGACTCTTCCAACTATTGCAAAAAGAGACATTTTCTGGTGTATGGTCCCAGAAAACTGTCACCGAGCAAATTAAAATAACAAAAATATCCATCTGTGAACCCTCACACATCCAGCTTTCCTGCCCTGCTCTGTCTCAGGGAATTAATCAGCCAGGGTGTGCACGGTGTGCTCAGCAATGGTGGCTGGTACCCAGCAGCTGCAGGGCTTTTACAGGAGATATTCCCAGGTACTGGTGCTGGAAAACACAATATTCCACTGGTCTGGAAGCTCCCTGCTCTGTATTGCAGAGAAGAGGAAGGGAAATGAAATGGATGGAGAGGCACAGGAGAAGCAGGGATGCTGCAGTATTGTCTGCCCTGCACAGCTGCTCACACAGCTCTGGGGGGTTTTTGTGGGGTCTGAGCACAGGAAAACAACCTGGAGCTCTGCTTGCCCAGCTCTTGGTGCAGCCTGATGGACTGGGAAGGGATCTGCAGCAGCCAGGCCAAGGCTGCCCAGGACAAGGTGGTCTGCCTGAGGCTTTTAGGTGTCCATGGGACATCTGGGATCCTGTCCTCTCTTGGTTTTAATCCAAATCATGAGGCTTGACTTTCCTAGGGGTGGTTGAAATAAGCAGGATGAGCTGTCTCCTCTCCTTCATTGATTTCTGTAAAGCCTGGAAGGTTTTAAGCAGGTGGTTGAAGTTTGTGGTTGAAATGCTTACCTGGGTGCCTCTGTCCATTTTCCCATTACCCAATCAGTAAATTCCTGCACAGAACTTTGACAATCCCATGGAGGAGGAGCAAGAAGGGAGGCAGACAAACTGGGCATCACCCAGATGTTCAGAGCTGCTTGGGAACACAGACAAGGCAAATATTTGCCTGAGGGGATCTCTGAAAACACCAAACCAAAGAAAGGCTGTAGGTCTGTAGCTGGCTCTTGGAGATCAGAAGTACAGAAAACTTCAGCTAAAACTAATTTAGCAACAGTAATATCCATTAAGAATGCTTTTTGAACTTTTCACTTCAGCTTTTCCCGTGGATTGGTCTCTTCCTTAAGTGTATATACTAAAGAAAATAAGTAAGCTTATCAACTCCTATTCTATTCTATTCTATTCTATTCTATTCTATTCTATTCTATTCTATTCTATTCTATTCTATTCTATTCTATTCTCACTGGAGAGATGTTGGTGACACATTTTAAACTACAACAGTGCATCTGATCTGCCCCATGCCTTTGAACATTTGGACACACACATTCATGGGACATTACAGCCAGCAGCAATATGTATGAGCTTGGACTGCTTTCAGTCTGGAAATGACCCACACCATGAACCCTACCAGCACTATATTTTCATACCTATCAGCCTTGGAGCTGTGAAAACAAGAAGGAATTCAGCAGAGGGTGGTTTGTACCTGCCTGGGTGAGAGAAGGATAGAAAACATCACCTGTTCCTTTCAGGGTCAGTCCTGTCCCTGCTCCCAGCCTTCCTCAGTCACCTCCTTTCCATGTTTTCCTCTCACACTGATTGAGAATCTTTTTTGAGGTTGTTTGGGAACTATTTATGAGGAATGGGATCTTAGGAACATGCAGTTTGCTTGCAGCCATCCATGTGAAAGTGCAGAGTCTGGCCATTGCAAGGCTTTCTTGATGGATGTGCTGTAACCAGGGCCACCCATTGCTCCCAGTCACCCTTGGCTCATCCACAAGCTGCTGGCAGAGAGCAGGATTTAACTGCCAGACACAATCCCAAAGCCTGCAGGGAATCAGGCAGTGTAAGAGTGTTTCCCTTTGATGCTAGTTTCAGGTACAAATCATAATATTGGCAGGGGGAGCAAGTGACCCTCCCCTGGGTTTGCATGGAAGAGTTGCAGGAAAATTTACTGAATCACAGAAAAGTTACCTCCTTTCCTATCATTAGGAACTCATCCATGGCCATTTCAACCTACCTTTCCCAAAGTGCTCTCCTGTATCTTCAAGTAACCAGCTGATTCTAATATTTACACCAAAAAGATGTTTCACCTTCCCTTCAGTCCTTTTTTTTTTTTTTTTTTTTTTTTTTTTTTTTTTTTTTTTTTTTTTTTCCAGTGTATAGCAATTTTTACCTGGTTATTTGAAGGTTGCTTTTGATTGGAAAAATCTCTGCTTAATAAGGATTCAGCTAAAACCTGACATCTAAAAGCTGAATGCCAAATGGCAAATCTGGTGCTGTGATTCACTGGTACTGGGGGTGTTCATTTTACTTGGGGAGCTCATTTAGCTGGAGGCTCTGTGCTTATGTCCTGCTCAATGGCCTTTGGAGAAAGAGAATTTACTTTACTTGTCTACTTTGAGGATTTCTGCCAGAAATTTGGTAGTGTTTCATTTTCAGGTGGAAAAGCAAAGGACTATTCAGATATTCTCTTGAAGCTGTTCTGAAAAGTGGCTCATAATGACAGAATCATAAAGGTCACACGCTATTTTCTTTCCATAAATCTGGCAGTGGAAATATTACAGGTTTTCCTGGTCTTTATCCTCTCTCTTGCTGCAGTGAGGGTGTCAGATTGGGTTTGGCTCCTGTGGAGCTCCAAATGTTGGAAATAAAATGCAGAGAACAGAGTGCTGCTGCACCTCCTTTTCATTAGAGACTGGGATTGGGAATAGCAACTGGTGGGAGAGAAGGCTCATTCCAACAGGGATGGGTGAGGAGGATCCTCATAATTCATTGGAAAGGGTTCCTTAAAATTCAAGGAACATGAAGGATGACAAACCCTTTGCAGCCAGGCAAACAAAAAATTTGGTCCTGAATTTTTGGTCCTGAATTTTTGGTGCTGAAATTTATTTTCTACTGAAATAAACTGGAAATTATTGGAGTGTGTGATCTGTTAAATCCCCGTGACCTGGTGCTAATAAAAAACCAACAAAATTAGTTTCATAGAATTACAGAATGGTCTGAGTTTGAAGGGACCTTAAAGGTCATTTAATTCCCACATATTCCACTATCCTAAGTTGCTCCGAGCCATGTCCAGCCTGGCCTTGGGCACTGCCAGGGATCCAGGGGCAGCCACAGCTGCTCTGGGCACCCTGTGCCAGGGCCTGCCCACCCTGACAGGGAACAATTCCTTCCCAAAATCCCATCCAACCCTGCCTTCTCACAGTGGGAGCCATTCCCATTGTCCCATCACTCCAGATCCTTGTTCAAAATCTCTCTCCAGCTCTGTTGGAGCCCTTTAGGTGCTGGAATGTGCTAAAAAGCCCCCCTGGATGTCTTCAGGATCAAACTGAGGGAAGCAAGGACTCCATCTCTGCCTTTTCATGGACTGCTTTTCTTTGAAAAAATAAAGGAAAATAAACTAATGGCTTATAAAATGTTGCTCCTGCTGTCTGTCAGAAGTCCATACAAAATCAATCAGGCTCCTTGTTCTGGAATAATGTCTGTTTTTCCCTGGCTTGGAGATGGCTTATTAATAAGAAAAGCTGGTGTTTACAAGGGTGTGAGTGTGGAATCAGGGTGGGGTTTAAATTTTGAGCGTGATAATGACCCCTCAGCAGCTCCCAGCTTAGAGACCCAAACACAACACTCAGAGTGTCTGGTGCAGCCCAGGCTCATGCCCTGCCCAAAGCAGGAGGAGCACTGGGGTGAGGGAGTCCATGGAGCATTGATTGTTCTGCAAGAGCTGGCTGGGATTATTTCTCCAGACAGACAACTTCTACATCTGATTTTTCCTGAGTGTTGAGGCTACACTTGAGGCTGGTTGTGTTTATGTGAGTGAGTGTGAGCAAATGGCTTTTGGCAGGAGGACAAGCCCCCTTTGTCCCGGACACAAACCTGGCCAGAACCTGGGGTTTTCACATGTAGTTCATAAATTTATAAATTTATGCCAGATTTATAAATTAACTGGTCAGAGATGTAACTGGGTCAGTATTTAACAGTAGTAACTGAGATTGATCCTATAAAACACATCATGGTTTGCATTTTTAGGACAATTTGACCTTTTTTTTTAACTGTGGCCTTGTTACAAGTCAATTGAGCTCAGTGTCCAGTTTATTCAATTCCTTCTGTGATCTGAGTCAACATCCATGCTAATCACCTGGTTAGTGACAAAGAGCTGCATTAATCTGGAACCTTAAATGATATTTCTGGGACTGTGATAACTGGTGTGACACATAAGTAAGCTTGAATGGAGATCAACATTTTGTTTTGGAGGAGCTGTCCTATTTTTGTCCTTTGTTTTTGCTTTTTTCTGTATTTCTCAGGTTTAACTGTCATGTGTTCATGATTTTTATATGTTTAAATTCTCTAATTTGATTAAATTTATGTTTATATAAATTTATATTTATTTTTTATATATATATATGTGTATATATATGCTTATATTTATATTTATGCCCAAGAATGCATAGGTTTGTAAAAGGCAACATTTTTGCCCTAACAGGATAATGTCTATAATTGACAGAGCTCTCTGTAAAGAAGTATTTACTAATATGGGGCAGTACCTTAATACTTGGGGGAAAAAAAATGATGTGTTAGAGTCATCCCAAGGGAATCACACTTATTTAATACCAACAGTGAATTTGGTCAATTTTTTCATGGTTGTTTTTGAGCCAAAGCAAACATCCCAAAATATTTGCTCGTGGAAGATGTCCAGGTGGACTGCACAATCTATCTGAAGGTTTTGCTTTGTGTTGTTGGGGTTCAGTGACATCACCAGGTCACAGGACAGGCTTTAGTGATGCTGTAGATCCTGTTAAACTCTGTTAAAACCAGTGTGAACTAAACATTTGCAACACAGCCAAGGATGTGTCAGGTTATTTTTATTTTTTCAATCATTCCCCCACATTTGTGGAAATTAAACAATCCTTTAATATGAAATCATGGTTAAAACTTAATGAAATTGGTATGTATTACCTATGTTTCACCACTGCAAGTCCATTCCTGATAATGAGCTAACAGAAAGTGTGAGACTCTTCTGCTGATTGTTTGTTGGCCTGGGGAACACAAGCAAGGTCAGCCTTAGCTCAATCCCCTGCACAATTACCATGCCTGGTGTCACTAATTGGCATTTTAACAAAGAGGTTGGGTAGGTTTTAGTCCACTCCAAAGCTGGAAGCATCATTTTGTCAGCAATGGTGCCACCCTGGTGTCCTCTCACATGCCAGCATTTCCTGCTCACCAGGGCTAACCGAGGTAAAACCCAATTTCTGCACAATTATAATTTAAACCTGGTTTGTCTGTGGCTCTCACTCTCACAGTGCAATGGGGCATTCATAAATGAGATTAAAGCAGCCAATGGCTCACAGAACTCTCCCATTCCTTTGCACTGATATCCTGGAAATCTGAAATTTATTTCAGGCAATTTCAGGGCTCACTTGTAGAGTAGCTGGAAATGCTGCTGTGGCAAAATTGACAAATAACTTACTCTGAGAATTTCCAGTTCTCTTCTGCTGTTGTTATTTCCTGTTGGACTGAGACCTACAATCACTTGCATGTGTGAGTAACAAGCATCTTGCATATATTTACTCTCCCTTGGAAGCATTTGCAGCTCGAGGTTTCTAGAGTAACTGCAGTTCAAGCAGGATTTTTGTTCTCTTTGCAGGGGAAGTGCTTAATTGTGGGCCTGAATCTGGGCCTTACAGTAGAAGTAATATCTGTGTAAAGGAAATGCTGAGATGAGTAATAAAGAGCAATCTTCCTGTGAGTAAATAAAAATTACAAAAGGAAACAATAATCAATACATTTTATAGTTCAAGAGTTCAGCACATGCTGTTTCAGTGCAGTACAATGGATGGGCAGCCTCTGTGGATTATGAATTCCCACATTTATGTGGAAACAGAAGTAAATAACTGAAACAAGAGTCATGTTGCAAGAATGTAAAACCAAGCTGGACTTAATGGTGTGCTATATTTAAAAGAGTGATGTGATCCAAGGAGTATTCACTTTATCTTTTCTTTCAAGCTTGGCTGCCTGCAACCTGCCAGGACCAGCTAATTCAAAAGAAAGCATTTTTCTCTATTCCAATCGCCAATAAAACACAATATGCACTCCACTTTGTCCACTGAGTCCCAGAGCCTGGTGTTGCCAAGCATAAATGTGTTAATGATGTAAATAAAGTGCTTTTCTCCTTTGCCTGGATCAGGTAGAGAAGGAGGACAGGGCAAGGCAGTGATGCAAAACACTCCTGCAATTCTTTTTTGGAGGGAACAGATGGCTGAAAGCTTCTTGCCATCTTGTAAAACCTTTTCTCTTTATGAGCCAGGTATAGAAACACCATCAAAAGCCTGGTCTTAGATCACCTGTTCAAAACCAGATTTTGTGCATATTTCATCACCTCTCCTCCTTCCCTGCTTCTCCCTCTTTTGCTGCTCAAGCTGCTGTTCCTGCAGATATCAACCAGGGACTGACCTCCAGCTTTGGTCCCTTCCCCCTCTCCATCAGAGAAGTGATTTGATGATGCCATCAGTGACTCCTTCCAGCAAGAAGGATACTGCAGAGGGTTTGAAATGGTTAATTGGCTTCCAGCCTTGATGCCATGAGATCTCTTGGGCAGGCAACAGGCAAAGGGTGTGCTCATCCCCAGGAGGAAAGCAGGGCTGGCTGGACCTCGTGTCACCTGGCCATGGAGGGATGCAGGGGCTGGTTTGCCCTGGTGAGGAGCCAATGTTGAGCAGGATTTCGGGCTGGATGGGTTGGGCAGTAAGCCTGGCTGGTCTATAACTTAAAATCTCATTAGCACAGGGTTGCAGGCACCTTGCAAGAGAAGAGGTGAGACCCTGGTTTGGTTAAAATGTTCCTGTTCTCAGGGATGGATCAGTTTTGCTCTGGGGGATGGTTCCATAGTGAAGAGCCTCATGCATAATGTGGATTTTGATTTGATGAAACATGTCCCATTTTCCAGGTTAGCACTTGTTTTATCCAAGAAAGGCTGTATCTCCTCATGCATTAATGGTCTAGGCTTGTACATCATGTCCATGTGATAATGCAACCCAGGACATTAGAGATGAAAAAAATTCTGACATAGATGTACTTTGTAAAACCTATATTAAAAAAGCTGTAATTTAGAAAAATGGTTCTTGCAGTGTCACGTTAAGAATGAACAATTTTGAATAAAAAAACACCACAAAAAGGATAAATTTTGAGTGCTTGGCTTTGTCAGACAAATACCATCCTTGTAATCTTCATCAAAATCAATCTTATAGAGATAGTAACAGTTGTGCCCTTGTTCTAATATAGCAGAGCCATTTTGTTAATTCCCCTGTATTTTGTGAGGTGCATGGAAAATAAATTTTATGAGCAGGTGCTCGCTTACTTTATATGGGAAGTATTAAATTTGATACCACTTTCCTTTAATAAGCCCAGATAATGGCACAAAATCTGAATCTATTATCACAAGGAAGAAAGTAACAAGGACAGAAAACGAAACAAATGTAATTTTTTCTTATTACAACGCTCGCATTTCAAACTTGTGGAGTGTCTGTGCTTTACTTTGTAATAACTACTGTGACTGCATAATACCAGGATAGATATTGTTTAAAAAAAAAAAAAAATCACTGAAAGCCTATTCAGGGC
>VZRH01007630.1:86160-109283 GCA_013397555.1 Urocynchramus pylzowi
AAAGAAAATTTTTAAAAAAAAAAAAAAAATCACTGATAGCCTATTCAGGGCTGTGTCTTTGTGTTCTCATGGCAGCCCATCTCTTTAAGTAGGTTGAGTTGAACAACTACCCAGCAGGTGAAAAAAATATTCTGCTACCAGCATATTGCACTCTTTCATTAAATGGTTACCAAATAATCCTATGGAGTGGTGAGCCAGGAATGTGTTCCTACCTGCTGGCAGATATCTTTGCAAAGGGTGAGGTACCAGTTGTGTGGATACAGAATGATGCTTTGCAATAAAACCCTGTGCATTTCCTCGGGTTCCCTCTCTCCCCCAGCAGCTGTAACATGCTATGAAAATCAGCCAGCAGAACTAACACAAATGACATAGTAAACATGCAGGCAATGATTTTTTTTTTTTTTTCCTCCCAGTGCATACAATATTAGCCATTAGCCTGCAAGCAATGCTGTTGCATTCATATTTAGGGTAATTTTCACACCAATATGGTAAATGCAAGCCAGATCTCTCACCAGGTGGTTTAATGGCTGAGTTCAGGCAACGAAAAGAACTCTGAATATCATCACCAGATTTTGCTGTCAGAAGTGACATAAATTTGTTTCCCTGTAAATTTTTTTTAGTGGGAAATTAACATAGCTCCTTCATCTGAAGTGAACGGCACTTAGGTGAAATTAAAAATTAAATACATGTAGAAGATGTTTTGTGCATGAAATTTACTGATACATAGCAGCAGTTTCTTTTCCATAGAGGTACTACTTGCTAAAGTCTTTAGTTTTAATTTCCTGAGAAAAAAAATCAATAAAAATGTTAACTCAAGTGATAAAAGGTATAGTTTGCTCTTGAGATGCTTAAGATTTGTGCCAAAGAGTCTACAGAGCACCCCATAAAGTCCTTCTGTGCTATTACTTTACATCTTGATGGAGTGCAGTGCTTGACAAGGTTGCTTGAGGTGATCCCAAATTCTCTCTCTTGTACCTAGATAAACCCCCTGCAGCATCAAATCCCTCTTGGAAACTGGACTCCAAGTGCTGTTCTGACCCCACTCCAACTGCTCTAGTTGGGCTCTGGGATCAATTCCACTTTGGCTGTGGCAGAAATGTTCATCTTTCTTTCCTAAATTTCACAACCACAGAGCTTCCAGCACCCACTCTCTGCAGGACAGCAGTAGGAGGCTGGATGCCCTGAAATGATGCTAACATTGATTCATTCAGCCATCCATCCAAACCCTCAAACCCCAACTCCCTCCATGCCTAAAAAGAACAAATCAATTAAGAAATATGGGCAACAAAGAAAACAAAAGAAAAAAAAATAACACCTTTGCTTGGAACTTGGACATAAAGTTTTACCCATTAGGGGGTTTGGGCTGACTGAGTTTTTTCCTCTGAAAAAACAGCACTCATAATGGAAATCCTGACAGAGCTGTGTGAGTGGCACAGCTATTATTAACTCTGCATTCAGAAGCCTTTCATTAATATTTTAAGAATTTTTTAATTAAAACAATTTTATTAGTTTATGGAAAGTACTCTTTCCCTCAAGTTTTCTCATACAGAGAATACTCAAAATGCACTCTTTCTTTCCTTTCCCTCTTGCTTTCTAACTCCCATCTGCAGAGCAGGTCTCATCCTTCCTTTTGTTTCCTTCTATTGCTAGATCACCATAGCTTTCCTCCAGACTCAAACATGAAGGTTTTCCATTTGGATTTTGTGTCTTTTCAGGTTTTGGAAGCTCTGTGGGGCAAACCCCATATTTCTGCTCTCTGAATTGTTTTGTCAGCTTGGTTGTGCACAGCTGCCCTTCCATCCCTCCCTCCACCAACATCAGCTCTGCCCTGGGGGATTTCTGGGTAGAGAAATATGTTGGATTTGCTCACAATGCTTGGAAAACCTTTATCCATGGCAACTCTTTCCTTCTCAGCTCACTGGTGGAGCAATCTTGGTTTATGGGGTGTGGTCTAGGTGGGATTGTCCAGGATGCTCCCAAACCACTGGAATAAAACTCTCTCCTCTCCAGTTCTCCTTGGCAAAGCCTAGAGCTCAAGTGGCCTGTTAGAGAAATAGATTTACAAATGACATTTGGCCTTGGCACAGAAAACTTGTGGCTGTCCCATCCCTGGAAGTGTCCAAGGCCAGGCTGGATGGGGCTTGGAGCAGCCTGGGACAGTGGAAGGTGTCCCTGCCCATGGCACTGGATGAGCTTTAAGGTCCCTCCTAACCCAAGCCCTTCTATGATTTTTGAACAGCAACCATGCAAAGATGTTGCTCATATTTTAAATATTACTGGCTATTTCTTACCCCTACGAAAACCATTATTTTTAGCTTGATGTTTGCCATTTTTACTAACTCAAATAAAACTGAATTTCAGAATATGCCCTTAATATTTCACTTATAAACAAGAGCATATTGATCATGTTTGGTGCAGATGAAACAAGGTTTTCTATGAGAAATGATAATTTGTTTTAGAAGGAAAGGTTCATGCAGGCAGAGTCTTCAGCAAACTCTGCATTCGACTTTTCAGTATATCACTAAAATGGTGCTAAAACAACATCACTGCTGACATGTAGGTGGGCAGGTGAAATGGTCACAGGCACATAATAAATTGTACCAGCATATAATAAACCTATTTCTCATGTACCTACAACCTGTACAACTTCCCATCCAGATAATACTTCAGTGTATGATAATTTATTGAGAGACTGCATTTCTCATACATAAAACGATTTGTACACAAGAAGAAGCCCAATGTGAATAATTTAACCAACCACTGAGAACTGATAGAAAGCAGAGTCTGCAAAACAAATGAGACCCCATACAGATGCTTCTATTGACTTATACTTGAATTCATTTCATCTTTATTTTATTTCAGCTCTACCTTAGGATTTTTTTTTCTGTAATCCTCTGTCCAGCATATGACACGGGTAACTTTTGAGCAGGCTCATCATTTGAATAATCAGCCATTTAGTGACATGTCTAGTTCTGTTTAATGACTGAATCTGTAAAAGTATGACCTCAAGCACTGGTTAACTTTAAAATAGCTGTGCCCACTGCATGACATAGCCAACAGGAAGCCATTAGAGCTCCAGCAATTACCATTTACATCCATCGACGAAGTCCCTATTTTATTTTAATCTGCTTAAGTACATTTTCTGCACGAGGTTAAAATATAAATCCCTTCTCCTGAACAAGACTGGTTTTCTGGCTGACTTGAGAGCACAATTTACAACTGATTTAATTTGTTCTTCACAAACATTCCTAATGACATTACCCTGGTGCATATACTGACTGCCTCCTCTTATTCCATTAACTCCCAAATCGGGTTTAAAGACCATATTGATGCTAGATGTTATTATGGGTGATTATCAAAACAACAGACAATGGGGCAAAGTGTTTACTAACTGGTTTATATATAATTTCTGTAATAACTACAACAGATGGTAATGCTACAAACAATAAATCAAGCTTTTCACTGCTGAAATAAATTGGCAGCCTGCAGTACAGAAATGCTGTATGTAACTATATACAGATGCTTCAGTCATCAACTGTATTGTTCATCTTATTAGAAAATGGGTCTGTTACTGCTATTACAGGAAATCTTTCCATTTGCAATTACAAATGTATATTTTCAATTGAAATTGGTTTTAACTGCCAAACTGGTTTAAGTATACTTTAACCTTTAATTACAAATAGAGTTATCACATACTGCCAAACTGGTTTGAGGCATTTGTTTGTGTCTGTGGAAGTTCCACCTCAAATTGGGTTTCCACTCCCATAAATACATTTCTGCCCTTCAAGAATCCTTTGGCCAAAAGACATTTGCAGTAACTTTAGGAGTTAATTCAATATTAGCAGCATAAAAGGATGCTTTATCCGACAGTGCTTAAAACAGCATCAAACCTGCAATTAATTCCATTCACTTTGGTTTGTAGTAATTCATCAAAGCATTTACCTCCCTACACTGCCTCCTTTCCAGCTCCTTTCTGGGGAGCTCATTCCACGTCTCTGTACTCATGTCACCATCTTCTGGTGTCTCCTGGAGCTCCTGGGCTGCAGGGAGACACCTCCAGTGTCCTTGGGATGGAAGTTCTGGTCCTCAAATCTGGGAGGAAATGTTGGCAAGCTTGAGGGATCTGCCACACTATGCACCACAGGAACGTTGCCCAGTCAGAAATGAGGGTTTTATTACAAATGAGAATTTTACTACGAGAAATGGGTAGGATTTTTAGTGTCTTTCCCCATTTTATGGCTCCTTTGAATTGTTCTTTGCATAAAGGCAAGGCTGTGAAAAGAAGATGGAAAGAGCGAACACGTCATGTTTTCACAGGCAGGGCTGTGACTGTGAACTGACTGAGAGCTGTGCCCTCCAGGTGCCTAATTCACACTGATTTTTAATTGGATTTAACATCACCCACTGCTGAGAGGGTGATTTAAAACACTCTAAGCATCTACTTAGATATTTAGGAATTTATTTTTGTTTATAAACACAGGTGCTGTCCTGTATTGATCACTCAAGAAGTTTTGGTCTGGATTCTGCTCCCTGATCTCCAGTGTGGCTGTGTGCAATGCTCTCCAAATATCCCAGATTTGAAAATTGGAGTCTGCATTACAAAATCCATTAAGAAATTGGGTCTTGAGTGTAATAGAAATGTGATGCATCTCAAGGAAACCTGAGGTCTCATGTCACAGAGAGATAAAAAGGCAAAAACGCCCCAAAAACATGTATGTATTGAACACTGTGCAGGAGATGACTCACACAACAAGACAGAATGTTCAAAATAAATCATGATCCATGGATAACCTGTGACTGAACATGTTTCTTTTTTCCCCAAATAACCACATAATAATTTCAAGGAATGAATTAATCCACGAAAGCCATGATTGTTTTATGAGCAATTTAATGACAAGAAGATAATTGACATTTGAATTAACTTTTCAGGAGTAGTGAGAATAATATATTAGCTTTTCCACATATTTTTTTGGCCTACCTATATGATCTCACTGCCATTAGTTGTGCTGGCCTCAAGAGACATCTGCACAAAAGAAGTAAAAATGCCATTTTACTGGCTGATCTCTTTGTAAGTATGAAGAAACAGTTTTATTCCTAATTCTGACAGAGTGAGATATAACTGAAATGAACTGTGATAGATGTGAAATGAACTGCCCCAGATCAGATTTGGTTGCTGACAGACAGTGACAGTGAAATGAATTGTAAATACCTGTCATGTATTTGGTAACTTCATCTTTAAGGTTGCTTTTGCCTGTG
Source organism: Urocynchramus pylzowi (assembly GCA_013397555.1). Classification (NCBI taxonomy): domain Eukaryota; kingdom Metazoa; phylum Chordata; class Aves; order Passeriformes; family Fringillidae; genus Urocynchramus; species Urocynchramus pylzowi. The sequence goes on from VZRH01007630.1 coordinate 91,417, forward strand.
GCCTGGCTGCTGGAGGCTGCTGCTTTTTGAAGAGGATTTTTGTGTGACAGCACAAATTTCTTTAGGATAACTCCCACTGGAGAGCACAGAATCACAGGATCACATCCTGGAATCACAGAATGGTTTGGGCTGGAAGGAACCTTAAAGCCCAACTCATTCCACCCCTGCCACGGCAGGGACACCTTCCACTGTCCCAGGCTGCTCCAAGCCCTGTCCAACCTGGCCTTGGGCACTTCCAGGGATTCAGGGGCAGCCACAGCTGCTCTGGAAAACCTGTTCCACCCTCTGAACATCAAAGACACAGCACAAACCCCTTCCTCTCCTCTTGGTTCTGTGCATGTGAGCTCAGCGCTGCACCAGCCCGTGTGATGCAAATGATATCTGCTGTATAGAATAAAGATTAAAAACTGCATTCCCGGCCTTATAAAGTTCTTTAATTAGAATCCTGCAAAGGATTAGCAATCTGATTATTTGCTAATTGCCTTTCCATATTTTTTCAGGGCCTCACAAAGCATCGGGGATACTAAAGAGCAAACAGTGCTTTAAGGCCACAGTACAATGTGACAACAGTGATAGATATGCTAATTCCTTCATTCACTCCACTTCACTTCTTTTATTCTTTCCAATTAAAGCAAATGCTACTGAAACTGTAATTAAGCTAGTGCCGTAGCCCTGATTGCCTGCTGTTTTAATGAAACCCTATTGATTTTTCTTTTATTTCTAATGGCCACACATTGCGTTCAATGGTCAAACACATGGATGTTACAATGCACGGCCAAACTTAATTTTTGTTCTCTAAAAGGGTGGCCTTATCAGGAAGAATATCAAAAGAGCTATTTGTGTGAGGTCTCTATAGTTTTTCCTCTATCTGCCTGAAGAGATGTACTCTGAGCAAACATATTACCATTAAAAAGAAATGAGTTACATTTTGTGGAGAATAAAAATTGCTATTAGTCCCCTGTAGTTGCCATAAGTTGCTCACACACATTTAGCATATTCATGATTCCCAGCATACTTTTAAGCTTTATTATTTTTTATTAAAAAAAAATCTGTCTGGAAGAGATCATGGGGAACATTCTATTCTCTCCTCAAGATATTATAAATCACACCAGCAATTTAAGATATAACAGGTTATGAGGACTTTCTGATTTGTTGATAATTTTATGGAGGAATTCATTTTCACTGGTAAATCTCACTGAATTATTTTCTGGGTTGCCTGGAAGTAGTGAAAAAGACAAGGAAAAGAAAAACTCTTTAAAGTCCCATAAAGCATATAGTATAGCTTTAAATTTATTATTCCCCAATTGGATTATTCAGCCAGGGAATTAGATATTTAACTGGGTATAGCTTTTCTGTGGCTTCATATTTGTACTTAGGAGGCAGTGTGTACAAATCCATGCACTGGAAGAAGGCACGAAGCCTAACCGCAAATTAATTTATCCAAAATCGAGTAACACACCACAGCAGAAACTCACTGCCTTCTCTAGACACATCCACAGGAAGACTGAAGATTTTCATTCACAAAACATGAATATACACAGCCCTGTTCCAGTTTTGATTGAGGAGAATAAATGGTAATAAGGAAAAATAAGGAAATGTGGTTTCCGACCATTCCTTATCTAAAAATATTTCATGGCTGCTGCAGAAGACAAAGTGTAATCACATCCAGGATGCACAAAGTCAGCAGTCAGCTCAGCAAATGCACAAAACATGCACGAGCTCAGGCCCTGATCCATCCTTGTGTTTGCTGGAAGGCAAGGTTGGGTTTTCACCCTTTGTTCAACTTTAATCAAATATTCACATTTTTTCCTGGACGAAGGCCTCGGCTTTCAGGTGGCACAGGCATAGTTCCTTACAATCCATTAATCATTGTCTCTAGATCCCAATGGTGTGTTAGGGTACTGCTGATCTGTGGGGGAAGCACCACAACAAGTAATAAGCTGGGATAGAACTTGCTTCCCTCACAGAGTGTGACTGCACCTGGTTTGCCAAAATCATGGAATTATTAAGGTTGTAAAAGATCTTCAAGATTATCAAGTCCAGCCTTCGACCAAATACCCCCATTCCCACTAATCCACCCACACAATGTTCTTAATTGTTTCATGGGGAAAGTGCTTACAAAATGCTGTAGTAATATACCCAGCTGACACTGGAAATGTTGTGTTCTGAATTTCAGTTTTATTTGAATTAGTAAAAACGGCAAACTTCACGATAAAAATAATAGATTGGTGGGTAGGAAGTAGCCAGTTGTATTTAAAATACAGGCAGCATCTTTGCATGGTTGCTGTTCATAAAATCAGAGAATGGTTTAAGTGGGAAGGGACCTTAAAGCCCACCCAGTGCCCCCCCTGCCATGGCAGGGACACCTTCCCCTGTCCCAGGCTGCTCCAAGCTCCATCCAGCCTGGCCTTGGACACTTCCAGGGATCCAGGGGCAGCCACAGCTGCTCTGGGCACCCTGTGCCAGGGCCTGCCCACCCTGACAGGGAACAATTCCTTCCCAAAATCCCATCTAACCCTGCCTTCTGTCAGCTTAAGGCCATTTAAGGTCTCCATGATTCACCCCAAAACCACCAGAAGGGTTTGGAGTAGTGTGAGCAGACTTCCATGGCACAGCTCAAGATCAACCAGACCAAACTCAGTGTAAATGCAGTGTATGTAAAATATAAAAATATAAAAATGCAGTATATATAAAAATTCCCAGTTCACCCAGCTGAGGTCACAGCACCAGTCCTTGCTGGCCTGGCTTGGCTTGGCTTGGCTGTTGTTCAGCTGTGCACAAGGCACAGGAAATCTCTCTGCAGCACTAAGCTTGCTTCCAGGAATGAGAAAAATGCAGATTAAAAGGTGATTTTAAGTTTTTATTGATAGAGTTTCATTCCAAATTTTAGCCACGTCTTGCAGGAAGCTTGGCTCCGTGCCACAACCCTGACACCGGCACAATTTTAGGTAGGCAAACTGAAGATGTGAAACAGGAGAATGCATTTTCTCCCCATTAACTAAGAATTCTTGCCTCCCTTATTTCCCAGCCTTCCTCTGCTGCAGTTCTGAATCACCTTCTGTTTGTGACCACTGAATGCTAAATACACTTTTATTTTACCTGTAGGCACTAAATTTTTCAAAAGCCTCACACTGCTATTAGCCTGCCAGCAAACCAGGAACATCAGCTCTTTTTAATTAGATTTTCTAACCGTGATGTTCATTCAACAAGGGATAAATTCCCTTTAGTGGAAGTTGTGGAGTGCACTTGGACTTGTTAGCTCTGGAGAAGTGAAAATCATAAATAAAATCTGACGGGGAGAAGGCAGCAGTAGGAAGAGTGGAAAATAAGACACCATCATGTCACTACTCAGCCCTGTCAACTGTTACACTAATCAGGGTAGAATTAAAACCACATTTTCTACCAGGATGTTTCACAGCCAAACCGGTTAAATACATATTTTAACAAAATTGAAAGCATATTATACGGAGATTTGTGGTTTCCAGCTCTGTGAGTGAGTGCTGAAAGTGTGATGAAATAACAAAATTGCAGCCTAATAATCTATAGAATAATATTGTCAACTAATGGATTATAATAAAGTAAAAGCTATTATTAGGGTAAAACATTATAACAAAAAAAAAAAATCCAACTTTTATTTGTAGCACCTCCCCCTTAATGGTTTCAAGCATTTTGAAAGGTAATTTAAACAAGTACATTGTGTCCTTATTGAAACTGTTTCATCTCGCTAGCTGCTGAAAATGGCTTTAACCATCTCTCTGAACAAAAGCTCGCTAATAAGACAACAAAAAGCCTACAAAAGCACTGGCTCAGCATCACTGCAGAAAGGCAACTAAAGGCAGCCTGCAAATGGTCTGTTTCTTTTTTTCTTGCATGTAATTAGATGAATTAAAAGGACAAAGTAGTTAATGTTGCTGTTGTCCGAGGCCCCCGGCTCCTTTCATACCGCCCGCTCTAGACAAGAGCCCGTGGCTCTCGCTCCAGCAATGTGGTGAAGAATGTTGGCAATAAGTAAAATTAACAAGCTTAATCTGTGAAGAATCTGGTCTGAGTCATAGATGAAATGTATCTCTAGCAACGAAAGGCTAGTAATTCCTGGTCTCCTTTTATATGCCTAATAAAACTTACAATAAATTAACTGCATTTTAGTTTGCAGCGCTGGCTCTATTAATCAGGGCCGAGACGTGTAGTCAAGTTACAATAGAAAGAACTCAACTGGGTACATTTCAGTTATGCAATTAGGGACCATTGGCCCGGCTCTAATTAGGCCAGGGATGTTGATATTTCAAGTACTGTTTTATCATTAGGTTTCATTTCCTTGGAACATCCTCAATGGCCAAGTAGTGAGAAGGGTGGAGGATATTATAAGCAGGGGTCATCAGAAAGTCATTAATGGGAGTTAGGGAGGGAAGGGCTGACATTAATACCTCGCCTTTTGAAATGCTGAGCTGTCTCTGGGAGACTCGGGGCCCCTCCGTCTCACGGAGGAATTGGTGGCACTGGAGAGCAGCTGGATCCTGGGAAAGGACCTCCCTTAGGGGTGATGTTGAATTCCTTGATGCTACTGACCTGCTCTGCCAGCAGGTACTGCAGGGAGGGGTGACCCTGACACAGAGGGGTTGATTTCTTACCCACTGCAAGCTTTTGGGGTCAAACCCGAAAATCCCCACTCGTTTCTGGCCAGCAGTCAGAGAAGGTGCTGGATCCTGAGGAAGGCTCATTAGGGTGATTCTGGTGGTGTTGCTTGGCCATCCCCATTCTGCTTCCTCCAGGCATGAGATGCTCTCAGTTCTTGGCTCCACCACGTCCACTGAGGACGATGTGCTGGGGCTCACCCTCCACCAGCACCCACGGGCTGTGAATGTGAAATTCCCTCTGTTTAGCAGACATGTGTAGCTGTGGTCCCTGCCTGGATAAATCCAAACAGTGAAGGACAGATAAAAACAGAGGGGGGGAAGGAAAAACAAGGTCTATCCGTCCTCAGTTGTGCTTTTCTTGCCAAAATCCAGCTTAAAGCTGTAACTCCAAACAATACTTTGCCTGTTTGTAAAATATGACTTTGTTTCATTATGAAAAAAGAAATTACATAATTAAATTCATTACATCCAATTACTATATGATTCATCTGGCGGCTTAATGAAGCTTCACATGATACTAACAAGATAAAGCAAAAGAATAACATTTTATGAGACTGCAGGCATTCTGTGTACAGCAGACTGGGCAGTTTATGAGCCCTGTACAGTGCATTTCCTAGTAGTGTGCATTGTACTAGTTCCAGTAGGGAGGATACTCCTTGGTCCTGTGACATCTCACCCACCTCACTCTGAAAATTTGCTAAGACAAAAAAAAAAACTTTTTCTTTTTACATCCATTCCTGGATCTCTCTTCTGAATGTTGCCAAATTTTATTCTGGAGAGCTCTAGGATGCAAGGAACAAGCTTAATAGGATCATAACAAAAGTAAATCTAGGCCACTCTACAGCTGTCAGAAGGCAACACATTTGGGATGTAAAAGAGCTGGTTTGGTTTTGAACCAGTGACCCAAAGGTGAATTACCTCAGTGTCTCCGTTGATAGGTATATAAATATTTTAAATACGATTTTGCAGAAGTGTAAAACTGCCTTTTCTTTCAAAGTACATTATCAGCCTCAAGAAGTCTATCAACTCTGTCCTCCCAATAATTTATGATCTAATAAAAGGCTTCTGTCTTTGGAAAAACTGACAAAAACCCATAGTTTTATCTTTTGGGATTGAGATCTGTCAATAAAGTGAAGATTTGTCTTTCAAATGTGTGTTTTAAACTATTTGAAACGTTCACAATTTTGAAATTAGTCAATAACACAGGAAAGGGAAAAATTAGAGACATTCAGCCTCCTTTTTCTTCCATGTATGAGTGCCCTTCAGCTTTTCTCATTACTTTTTATTATTTCTGGACAACTATTGATATTCAATGGGAATGTAAATGGGTTTGAAAATCATAAATTGTGAAAAATAGGTTTTGGAGACATCAGAAAAGTTTGAGAAAAATGACATTTGCCAACGTGGGAGAACAACAGGAATGCTTTCACTGTGTTATTGAAGGATGTGGCTGACATCTCTTGAACTGGAGGTTTTGACTTGTTGAGGTTTCCAATTTCAGCCTTCTCAACCGAGCAAACCTTGAAAACCCAGGGAAAAGAGAACAGCGAGTTCCAGCATAATTAAGATCCCCAGTTTTATTACTACTGGCAATTTATTCTAGGGAGCAGTCAGTGTTGTGCTTGCTGGTTACTTTTGGAAAGCAATGTGCTGAAAGCTGTCAATGAGGGATTTAAAAATCTTTCCTCTAAATCAAAATTTATCAGCCCGTGACATAAAAACTGAAATATTTCCCGTGGCTATGCCTTCATCATCCCCTAATTTCTTTAATTAATGTGAGAAAAAGCATATCTGCCTCTGGGCAAGTTTAGTTTTGGTCATTTGTCTTACCTTCTGTAAGTAGGAATGGCTCATGCAGGCACACGGGGTGGAAAGGGCTGCGAGTGCAAAAGGAAGCACTGGAATAAAACACAGGGATGGGCAGCTGGAAGAACCCTCAGCTGTGTCTTACCTGCAGTTGCACTAAGCCCCAGGACCAAAGCCTGCCCCATGTGAAGATTTCTGTCACATCCCTGAGGGTTTGTACACCACCCTTTGCCCTCCTGCACCTCTGGAGGAAGGTGACCCTCCGTTTATCCCACCTGTGAGCAATCCCTCCATTATCCCACCATGAAGGTGACCCTCCATTTATCCCACCTGTGAGCAATCCTGCCTCTGTGTGTGTGTAATGATGTCACTGTGAGCAGTTTCAGCTTTTCCTTGTGCTGGGTGAGGATGTGAAGCTGCCCCTGAGGGGTCTGTGCAGCAGGGCTGGAGGGTACAGCATGGGATGAAATGTCACACAGCCATCCTGTGCTGCTGCTGCTGGGGACATTCCTGTCCTCCCCTGCCCTCCTCAGGCATGGCCATCACTGGGTGAAGGCTGGTTTGCTGAGGCCACAGCTCTCCCCAGAGCTGCTACAGTAAAAGTAGTTAAAGTTCTGGAGTGGCCTGCCCAGGGAGGTGGTGGAGTCCCCATCCCTGGGTGTGTTTAACACAGCCTGGATGTGGCACTGGGGGCCAGGGTTTAGTTGAGGTGCTGGGGCTGGGTTGGACTCGATGATCTTGAAGGTCTCTTCCAACCCAGAAATTCTGTGATTCTGTGAATTCTGTGAATACAGGGATCAACCAGAGGTCTCAAGCACATCATTCTATCACCCAGCCCTTTCCAGTCCCATCAGAGCACTTTGCTGTGCAGGGTGTTATTGTGACATTCCTGCAAACCTGCACTGTCATCCCCTCCACACCCTGGGAAGCAGGGGGGTGTTGCTGCTTTTGTCTGAAATTTCCCACATCTTGGGAGCCTGGCTGGGTTAAAACACACATGTGCAATGCAATATCAGAGCTGGATCTGGCCACAAACACAGCTGATGGGCAGAACACGAGCTGGAGTGTCTACAGCCATTATAAACACATTATGCATCTCCATTCAAAACAAGATAACAATACAAATTGTCCAGGGCTTTAACCAGTTGCCATGAGTGACAGCCACGAATAGCTGCTGGGATAGCTGGAGAGACTTTCCTCTGTATCTTTACAAGGAGCAATCAAAGGTGTTGCTTATTTCTGGGGTGGAAAAGTGAATCCAGGGAGCTATCAAATAACCAAGGTTCTCCCAGAGCAGCTGCTGCTTGCAACCACCTCGTTGTGTAATTGTAAAATGAGCATGGTAAACACGATGCATAATTAAGCAACAAAGTGCAGAGAACCTTTAGAAAACATACCAAAGGCATAAATAGAGAGCAGGATGAGATTTCTGCCAGCAGTGAATATCTTTATTAAAAGGTTGTAGTTTCTGGAAATTATTGTTTAATGAAATTATCAATGTGAATTAAATCAGGCTTTGGGGAAACTTCTAATTCATACAATAGATCAGGTGTTGTTTAAATACTGTTTATGCTGCGTGGGAAAAACCAGTATACACATTGTTTATCACTAGGAAAAGCCCTGTTTTTCTGGGGGCACTAAACCCAGGTTTTCATGTTGAAAATTATAAATAATCTAATGCAAACCTCCTTAGAAATATTTCTCCTGCATCTACATGTATTTTCTGTGTGGTTCTTTTAAAAAGAGTTTGTTGCAGAAGAAGGGTCCGAAACAAACATCAAATATTGCAGTGGGTTTAGTACATCATTAGCTACAAATGCCAATTAAATTATGCATTTGGGAACTCCAGTAAAAGCACCATCATGCAGAAGTACCTTGAAATCAGCATAGATGGTGAAGAAACTGTACCCAGACATGGAGCTTGACACGGCAAAAAATACACAGGGATTATTATAAAGTGCACATAAAGAATCTTCTGCAGAAGCTCCCAGCTTCTCCCAATATTATTTTCCAAAATACTCTGGTTTCTGCTGGAGAACTCCCAGTGTTTGCTTCTGGATTGGTTCAAACCCCCCAGGCTTTGACAGCACTGTGCAGAGAACACCTGGGGCCAAGACTGTGAAGGACAAATCCAAATTTCCACACAGAGGAGTGATCTGACCTCACAGTGCTGGCACAGAGAGCATAGCAAAGGCACCAGGCTATTCTCTGTTCTCATCTTTCTTGGATGCTGCTCATGAGGTGTTTGCTGATAAAAGGACACAATGCAGGACTCACTCCCCCTTGCTGATCCGGGATTTCATTCTTCTGTCTACCCTTCAAAGGAACATCCACAGCCAAGGTATCTCTGTTGGAAAAAGCAGAGATTTATTCTTGGTTTCTTTAGCTACTGAGGTCTGTGGAAGAGCTGTGGGAAGGCCTCCAGGAGAAAGGTGAAGGTGGGACACAAAAAGAGAGTGAGGAGACAGATGTACCCAAACCAACAAAAACATGTATTGCTCATCAACGGAATGTTTGTACTTTCCACTATTCAGTCCATAAAAAATGGGAATTATTTGTGATCAGGGTGGTAGCTGTTTGACACTGGGATAATTCCAATTATCAATAATTACCCTTGCAGTAATTATTTGGAAAGGTTACTAATCAAAGATGATGCAAACAAGTATGGGGATACTCATTTTCCAGAAACTTGTTCCACAGCTCATGCTTACCTAATTTTTGCTTTGCATCCTCTGGGATCATCTTGACATTGACCTGAGTTCCCAGGAAAAAGGAAATCACCACAAAAATATCACAAAAGGGTCATCATATGGCAACAACTCAGCAGAGACCAGAAATCCACTCTCTCCAGCATAGGATGCTCAGTTAATTCAAATTCCCAAAAGATGACTCACACCAGCTTCAGCCTAGGCCTTTCTTCCATGAAAATACTTTACATTTCTATGATCTGTGTGGCACAGCAATCTTTTTATTGAGCATAATGAAAGAGTTTTGTCACAAGGATGGGTTTATCTATGAATCTCAGTCAGCCTCAGCCTCAAATCTCTTCAAAGTTCGCCTGATCCTGTGGATTACCAACCTGTACTTCTGGCTTCTTGAAGTAATTTTGAAATGATTGCCAAGATGATGTACAATGAGAATTTTCATCCTTTAAAGGCAGCTTTCTGTCTTAAGAAACTAAACTGTTCCCAAGAGATTCTTCATCTTCAGATGCAAGGCCAGATCTGTGAAAGAGCTGCCTCCCTTCTTTTCTGTCCTTGGTGCCATAAATATAAACCAGATCTGTGATAATTGTAGATAATTATTAGAGATAATATAGATATAGGTATTATTATTATAGATAATTATTCACCAGATTAACCAGATCTGTCATAATTATAAGCCAGATCTGTGAAAGAGCTGCCTCCCTTCTTTTCTGTCCTTGGTGCCATAAATATAAACCAGATCTGTGATAATTGTAGATAATTATTAGAGATAATATAGATATAGGTATTATTATTATAGATAATTATTCACCAGATTAACCAGATCTGTCATAATTATAAGCCAGATCTGTGAAAGAGCTGCCTCCCTTCTTTTCTGTCCTTGGTGCTGTAATTATAAACCAACCCTCGCTGTACAAACAGTAAGAGCCTTAAAGAAAAGCAGCAGAAGGAACTTAATTTCTTCCCATCTCACTGCTCTCCAGTATGAAACATAAGCTGCAGCCAGGCTAAAACACAGCTATGGGGTGGGGGGGAAAAAATGACTGCAGCACTGGGAGATGTCCCGGAGGGGATTCCCACTCCAAAGCAGATTTATTCCTCCCGTAGTGGCTGCCAGCACAGCACCACTTTTACAGCTCTGTGCTGGTTTCCCTGTTGGACTCCACAACAATTATATGGAGTAATTGAGCCAAACTAGGCTGCCTGTCTTTATTTCAGGAATCAAGAGGAACACCAAGGAAGAAAAGTGTGGCTCACATGGAAAACGTGAGCAGAGGGATGGGGGGATTTGCCTGAGGAGTGACTGATGCCTTTTTGGGGCTACCTAAAACAAAAATTAGGGAAATAAAAAGCAGCTATATTTTATATTGAAGGGCCTTCAATTTTATATTAAAGCAGCTATTTTATTGAAGAGCCTTCAGGTACAGTTCAGGACAACAAAGTCCCCTCCCTAGGGGCTACACCCAGAAATGGATGATGGGTCATGGGTTTTCACATTTTTATAAGTTTGGTCCATTTGCATATTGGAGGTTAATCTTCCAATTGCAGCTTCAGGTAATGAAGTAATTTACTCCAAATTTGTTCTCCCCAACTCACTTTTGTTTACATTTCTGGGGCCTGAGGCAGTGAGGTGTCCTTGATTCCCAGGCCTGCAGAGGAATTTTTGTATCTGACCAAAATGGGAAAGCAGTAGCTAACACCATGTATGGAGTTTAGAGTTGTACACTAAAGAATTGCAGGATTACAAATATATGAAAAATATAAAAGCAAAAACTCTAAGGCATAATGACCAGGACAGATGGAGCAGTTTTCCATTGCTTTGCCCTTCACCAGCTGGAAGGTTTCTGAGCAGGAAAACATCAATTTTGGTGAATCCAGTAGTATGTTCTAAAACTTGACAAGAAAAAACCCAAAACAACAGCAATTATTCATCAAGAGAGGTCCTTGTTTAAGGTGGAAAAATGAAAGTTCTTCAAGGAATGAAGTTGCAAGGCTTAAAAATCCTTTAGCTGCTAAGAAATCAGCTCACAGCCCTTTGTACCACACAAGGATGAAGCTCTTGGGGACCTTCTTCATGTATACCCAGTATCTTGAAAAACCACATTTGTATCCCACATGGTATTACCTGTGAAAATTCACCTTTGAAATCAGCAAATAGGTTATTATGTGGCTGCTAAGATTCAACAGTTCAAAAGGTGATTTTTTTTTCCTCCACAGTTCTTGAAACTTCTCATGCATTTCCACTTACTGTCTTTCATCATTTTGAAATTGAAATGATTGTGCTTTGAGCAAGCATTCACCTCGGCAAAAGGGAACAATCTTTATGATATTCAGTGTCCTGAAATATGGGGAGGAATAGTTCAGGTGGTAATAAATTTTACTGCCAGATAACACTTTATACATAGAGAGCACATATTTGCCAGTGAAAAAAATTTAAAGTAAGGACCAATTAATTTTCATAGAAAGAATATTTTCCATATAAAAGAACCTTTCATCTACTTTACAGTTCATTGCATTTTACTGGATCTAATTTATATTTGCAAAGTAAAATTAAATTTTCCTTTTATATGAAAAAAAGAAATTATATTGAAAAAATAGGGCATTAAAATATTCTCTCTGTAAATGCAATAATGCAATGCAAAATAAAAAAAGCCAACATTCTTCAGTCTGTGAAATTATGCAGGTATTTATTTAATTGCCAAATAAAATTCTGTTGAGGAGAGGAACAAATAAAAAAAGAGCTGCCTGGTATGGGAATGACACGTGCCATGTTTGCCTTGCAAAAAAGAAGGTCAGTGTAAGGCTAATTTTAAGTAGTATTATTGTGAAAATAATGTTTATACTGGCAAGATTATGTGTTGAAGCAGGGCATCTTCCTCTGGGTGACCACCAAGGTAATCCACAAGAGATGAGTCCCCATGTGACTTCTGGCTGCCATCCCACCTTCCTGGTGACAAAATGTCTTAAGCATGATGGACTCTTACCTGGGAGATAATTATCCCAATCATCAGAAATATGCTTTAACTTTAGGGAATATAAATCACTTTAATTTGACAGCTGCAAAAGAAAAGGTGTAATTGAAGGTCAGCAGCAAAAATCGTAAAAGCTTGATCTGAATTTTAAAGCTGAGAATTTTAAAAAATCTGGGTTCAAATATGGGAGAAAAGCAGGGAAGCAAACTTTTTTCCTTGTAGCATGGATGTGAAAGACTCAGAGCCTCAGTGAGCAGGCTGAAGTCAGTCAGGTTTCCAGCTCACTTTGCTTACTGTGGATTTCAGCTCAGGCTCTAAATCTAATGCTGATGTGATTTAAAGGGGAAAAGCCATTCAGAGCTCTGGAAGTCTGGGTTGGAGCCCAACCTGCTGACACCATCAGAAATTTGGGGGTTGCTACCACTGAGGTCAAACACTTATTTTAGAGCTCTCTGGTCCTTCTGTCTATGATTTTAGCTGTCAGCAAGTGGCTTTCTGAGTTTTATGTGTCCTTTAATTCTGTGCACAGCCATGGGGTTTTGCCTGTGAGACTACCCAGGGCAGGAACAGAAACACAGATGAGAAAGGAAATAGCTTGCAATTAGATATTTTCCCATTCCTTTAACCAGCTTGGGTTTTTAAAGGATAAATAACAACAGGACACTTGGCAGTCAGTTGCAGATGGGAATGAAGGACAGTGGCTACTTGGTGAAGGATTTTAAGAGATAGTTCAGCTCTAGATGGAAAATGTCACTTATTTGACTTTCAGGGTGTAAATTTAGATCAAATGTCAAGAAATTCTTCCCTGTGAAGTTGGTGAGACAGTGGCACAGGGTGCCCAGAGAAGCTGTGGCTGCCCCTGGATCCCTGGAAGTGTCCAAGGCCAGGCTGGATGGGGCTTGGAGGAGCCTGGGACAGTGGAAGGTGTCCCTGCCCATGGCAAGGGTGGCACTGGATGAGTGTTAATGTCCCTTAACCTTTCTGATTCTGTGATAAATCCCAGCTTTTCTTAAGCTCAGCCTCATGGTAAAAGATTTTCCCACTGGAGAAGGACTGCACCAGAAGACCAGAAGACACAAAGAGATGCTGTGCATAAATATTCACAGAAACAGTTTTCTGTAAAAATTTGTGGTCTTATCCATATAAACTTGAGAATTAACATTATTTAAGGTAAAAGACTAAATCAAAATAAAACCATCCTCCTCACCATGCATGGGAGCACTTCATGCATCACAGAGCAAGGACCCCCAGCCTTGGGGGAGAGACAAGCAAGGGAAAACCATCCTGGGGCTGGTTCCCAAAGAGGTCCATGTCTCATGGCTGATGTCTCAAAGCCTGAAGCTCCCCTGGTGCTTTGCTCCTCTCCACATCTGAGCACTGCAGGCTGGAGGATCCCACCAGGAAAAGACACCTCACTCCTCTCAGTGCAGCAGAACTCTCTCTCTCTCTCACACACACAGGCAGAGCCTTCCCAAAGGGACACTTTTAAATCAGGCTGAGAAGGCAAACTCTGCTTTTATCAGCCTTACTGAGTGCCAGGCAAAATTCTCCTGAGTTCCCTTTTTGGACACATAATTGCTGTTTGCCACCTCCTGGCTCCCACTCCCTGCAAACTGCAGATTTCCTCTCTCTTTTGTCAGCCACTGGTTCCACTGGCAGGGTTGAGCAGAGCAGTAAACAGATGAGGTATTATTTACTTGTGCCTGTGCCAGCAGCACATAATTCAGGCTGGACAGACTGCAGCAATTATGATGCATTTTTCATTCACTCAAATGAATCAATCACTTTCTTCACTTGTGAACAAGAAGTAACAAAACAAAAGTAAAAATAACTTAAAAAAAATCAAATCCAAATACTTGCTTGTGGGGCAAAACCCAGAGAGAGTGTTTATTTTTTCAGGCCAACACTTACACAAAATTGTCTTATATAATTAACAGCTCCTGGTTAATAACCATTCAGCAAACAAATGTGTATCTACTGAAATGAACAGATGAATCATTATCATTTAGCACTTACAGGATAATAACAGGATGTAAAAACTACCAAAAAAGGGAACACTTGAAAACCTACCAGTAAGTGGCAGCTCCAGACAATATGAATGTGAAAAATAGAGAAAGAGAGAAAAGATTTTAAACATTCAAAACTCCAGAGTCTCTACAGTTTGGTTTATGCTTGAAATGACTTGATGGTGTTCAGTGCTGCATGCACAGGCTGACCATTGCTTGTGGCAAAAAGAGGGCAAAAATTCAAAAGATAATGAAGGCAAAAAGTGGAAGAGAAGGGATTTGAGTGTGTCTAGGTGTGGCTGTGCTGAAGTCTGTGTGCACAGGTGACACAGTGGCACAGTGGCACCCCGTCTTCCCTTCAAAGCCACCTGGGAGGAATTCTCACCTGAGCTTGTGCAGCTTGTCCAGCTTCCTACAGAAAAACTGTGAACAAAATCCACTGCTCCTGCATCTCTGCTCTTGCTGTCACCACAAGATTCCCCCACCTTTTCCGGGAGGAAAGAAATGAGCCACAACCCCGATCAGCTAATTTCAGAAATAACTCTAATTTAGGCTTAAAGGCTCTGGAGCCATAATGGGGCTGCATTATGAATCTGATTGTCTGAAGTTAACGCTCTCTTTTTATTCATTTGTCTGGTAATTTATTTGTAAAAAGTAAGCAAACTGAAATGAGCAGGCAATCAGCTGCCCTGACACACTATTTTACCCAAGGGTATTCTCCAGGAACGGAGGCAGACTATTTCAGCCATACAATGTAATATTTATACCTCCATCATGAGAAGAACTCATGACCTTACTCCTAGATGTAATGAAAAGGTATATATTAAAAAAATAACCCTCTCTTTATAATGAAAGACGTTGCAATACCCCAAACTCTAATACAAGTGGACAGAGATATTTTGAAGCATTGCAGGATGTGTTCCATTGGAGAAATATTCCTCAGCCAGTCTGTATGTACCAAAGAGCACCTGCACAGAGCAGTTTTTGGGGGGATTCCTTACATTTGGACAACTCTGAATTCAACTCTTCTGTGCCTTTGTACTGACACATATCAGCCTGACCTTTTTAACACAGGTTTTTTTACACAATCCTTTGCTTTTTCTATAATTTGTGAGCTGGCAAGAGCAGTCACTGATGAGAAGCATCTCTTCTGTTTCAAACCCAACCAGGCTGCACGTAAAAAATACCTGGTGACTTCCCTGCCCTCTCAGAGTGACTAATCAGGAGTAAATGGATAAATGGAGGAGGTTGTGGGCAGTCCAAGAGATGAAGAAAAGCCAGAGATGAAATTTTCTCTTGGGAGGAGCTTTTTGAGGGCTGCATCTCCCCCTGCTGTGGTGGCAGGACAGGGAGAGATCCTGGCCAGGGTGCTACAAACAGCAGGGGATTTTTAATTTTCCAGAGCATGAATAAATCATCCAATGCTTTTCATAGACTGAAGGAGACATGCAGGGGAAGCCTGGTAAAAATACCCTGCAGAAGATACTCTCATGACTACTTTTGAATAAAACTAACTCTTGCAAAATGCAATATTTTGTTCTCAGCCTCACTCAGATTCATTTGGGTTTCTCCTGAAGGAGGTGATAATAGCTAGAAACAGAATTTGGACCAGGTCTGTAAAGGACTGAGAGTGGTGGGTGAGCACCACTCTCAGTCCTTTACAGACCTGGTCCAAATGGGTCAGAGCATGGGCCTCTGCTTGTATGGAATTAATAATAATAATAATAATAATAATAATAATAATAATAATAATAATAATAACAACAACAGCAGAGGTTTCAGGCACAAACCAAGAGGGGATTGTTGCTGTGCTCCCTCCTCCATCCCTGTGCAGAGCCCAGAGCCCCATCCAGGCTCATGGACACCTCTTTTAGGGTAATTCCAGGGCAGAAGTAAAAGGCACACAATAAGATGAAAGACAGCCTGCACCCGTGTTTCTCCTTGCTGGAGGCACGACCACTGAAAAGAGAATATTGTTCCTGTAACAAAGGTGGATATTGTGAACCCAAGCAGATGATGATGAACATTGGCAAGAGAGTTCCTACAGCAGCCAGCAGGAAGGCTAAATTATACCAGGGAAAACTCAGGATTAAAACAACTCCATGATTAATTCCCTATTTTACCTGGAGTAAATAAACCTTTACCTCAGTAACTATTGTTATAATAGCTGGGCTGGTATGCTGGTATCTGCTAAAGAACTAACATATTTAGTTTTATTGTTTTGTCAAAATATTAAGAATATCAATATATCTCCATAATTCAGTGTTATACAAAGAAGCATTTTTGTGCCATATATACCAAAGATTGTATTATACTTTTGAGATCATAGGTAATGATGACAAAGTGATCTGTGTTCAATTTCAGCATTAATGTCTGGTTTGAACAAAGCCTGAAATATGGTCTGGGAGCTAAGAGGCTTTAATATTAAGATCTTTAACTGTAATTTATGTGACAGAAGATAGGGTTTAGCATAATAAAATGTAATGGGCTCCTCGAATGAAGAGGACTAAGAGACAATTGAAAACAAGGTAAAAATGGTAAATTATAAATAACAGTAAATTTACCTTTATGTTGTTACTTCATTTATTTTTGATTTGTTAGACAGGCTCTGTAATTTTTCATTTTGCTACATTTGGAACCAGGCATTTCTGCACCTCAGGAATAATGGGTTGAAGGCACAGCAATACTGTTGGGCCACTCTTAAGAAAACTGCATTAGGGCTCCAAAGAGAAAACCTCTTTTTCTCCAAAATTTGTAATTTACCTGTAAAAATTCAGCTTGTGTTTGTGCATTTCAGCACACAAATGTGGTGAGCAAATGCACTTGCTCATTTTGCCTCCAAAATCAGTTTGAGTTTTTTTTTGAAGTTGATTAAGTGTAAAAAATGAAGAACATCTGTAACATTTTTCAATATTTGTTGGAAATCAGGGTGTTGAAAGGAAAATAACTTTAATGATAAGCTGGTCTTTTTGCAAGGTACATTTTGCAATGTTTTTGTGGATGGTGACAACTGTCTGAAGCTTTTCCCCATTACAGCTGAGATTCTGCACAGGCAGCACCAGGCACTGAAATGCAAAGTCAGTCCTAAGAATTTATCTGAAAGTTTACTGGAATGGATGGAAACCTCTCCATTTTTAAAGGTTTCTCTCTGGGCCAGGCCCTGTGAGTCCTGCAGTGGCATGTCTGGAAAAAATCAAGTAAATCAGGAAAAAAAATATCTGATCTATATTGCTTCTTGTGTTCTTTTCAAGCTCTGGGACTTCTACCAGTCCAGCATCCTTTATCCTTTTTTTTTGTAGGGGCAGTGGCTAAAAGGGCAGCCTGTTCTTGCAGGCTGCTCTGCAGATGGCCAAATTCTGTAGCTGTGTGGCTTTTTTGCAGTAGCTCACTTTGTGGGTTTTTTTGGGTTTTTTTTGTTTGTTTTTTTTAAGTCTCTGGAAATGAAAACAATTTCCCTCCTCTATATTTCTGTCTAATTCCTGCCCTTTCTGAGGTGTAAGTCTTGGTTATGTCTCCAGGTTTGGAGCTGCACTCCCAAAGGTTTGCTTCATCCCTTTGCAAGTTGTGCTACTTTCTTTCCCCCAATATGTAATTTTATATTACTGATCTATATGAAAACTGCTCATACTGCTTGTGGTCAAAGACAGCTCCTGGTGCCAAAGACTTGGGATTTCCTTTTTCCTAATTTATTAACTTTATGTTTTGGTCTGATTCAAAACTGGTGATAGGGAGGAATTAGGCTGT
>VZRH01007630.1:109330-139330 GCA_013397555.1 Urocynchramus pylzowi
CGAATGAAGAGGACTAAGAGACAATTGAAAACAAGGTAAAAATGGTAAATTATAAATAACAGTAAATTTACCTTTATGTTGTTACTTCATTTATTTTTGATTTGTTAGACAGGCTCTGTAATTTTTCATTTTGCTACATTTGGAACCAGGCATTTCTGCACCTCAGGAATAATGGGTTGAAGGCACAGCAATACTGTTGGGCCACTCTTAAGAAAACTGCATTAGGGCTCCAAAGAGAAAACCTCTTTTTCTCCAAAATTTGTAATTTACCTGTAAAAATTCAGCTTGTGTTTGTGCATTTCAGCACACAAATGTGGTGAGCAAATGCACTTGCTCATTTTGCCTCCAAAATCAGTTTGAGTTTTTTTTTGAAGTTGATTAAGTGTAAAAAATGAAGAACATCTGTAACATTTTTCAATATTTGTTGGAAATCAGGGTGTTGAAAGGAAAATAACTTTAATGATAAGCTGGTCTTTTTGCAAGGTACATTTTGCAATGTTTTTGTGGATGGTGACAACTGTCTGAAGCTTTTCCCCATTACAGCTGAGATTCTGCACAGGCAGCACCAGGCACTGAAATGCAAAGTCAGTCCTAAGAATTTATCTGAAAGTTTACTGGAATGGATGGAAACCTCTCCATTTTTAAAGGTTTCTCTCTGGGCCAGGCCCTGTGAGTCCTGCAGTGGCATGTCTGGAAAAAATCAAGTAAATCAGGAAAAAAAATATCTGATCTATATTGCTTCTTGTGTTCTTTTCAAGCTCTGGGACTTCTACCAGTCCAGCATCCTTTATCCTTTTTTTTTGTAGGGGCAGTGGCTAAAAGGGCAGCCTGTTCTTGCAGGCTGCTCTGCAGATGGCCAAATTCTGTAGCTGTGTGGCTTTTTTGCAGTAGCTCACTTTGTGGGTTTTTTTGGTTTTTTTTTTTGTTTGTTTTTTTTAAGTCTCTGGAAATGAAAACAATTTCCCTCCTCTATATTTCTGTCTAATTCCTGCCCTTTCTGAGGTGTAAGTCTTGGTTATGTCTCCAGGTTTGGAGCTGCACTCCCAAAGGTTTGCTTCATCCCTTTGCAAGTTGTGCTACTTTCTTTCCCCCAATATGTAATTTTATATTACTGATCTATATGAAAACTGCTCATACTGCTTGTGGTCAAAGACAGCTCCTGGTGCCAAAGACTTGGGATTTCCTTTTTCCTAATTTATTAACTTTATGTTTTGGTCTGATTCAAAACTGGTGATAGGGAGGAATTAGGCTGTTTCCATGTGGCATTTGTAAAGAAAAAAAGTATTTATTAAAAGTAGGTGTTGGTTGCTTTTGTTTTTGGGGTTTTTTTGGTGGTGTTTTTGTTTTTTGTTTTTTCTTTTTTGTGTTTTTGTTTTTGTTTTTGTTTTTGTTTTTGTTTTTCCAGTGGCTGCATTCCATAAAATCTCCCAAGGGAAAACACAAATCTTATGGGGAATGGTGCTTACTTTCATTACAGCAGCAGAGTGTTGCAGGAAAATAACCAGCAGAAAAACCTGAGAGAAACCAGGGAGGTGAAGCAGATCCTTGTGTAGAACAATTAAAGAAGGCAGTGACCCCATGACAGTCACAATTCTGGGTAAGGATTCTCCTCCTCCAGGGCTTGGGCAGGTTCAGAACAGAGGAGATGGTTCCTGCCCCACATCCCACCCCACCATGGGCATGGAGAGGGAAAAGCTCAGTGATTCTTGAGGGCAGTTTCACCCCTACTTTTTATGTTACAGATTATTTACATACCTGATTATTTATATACTTATTTATATACCTGATTTATATACCAATGGCCTCTTAATTCCCTTTGTGCACAACTGACCTGATCTAGAGACCACCGAAATATTTGGAAATCCTCCTCTTGTTTTCTATATAAACTGGACTGGATCCTCACAGAAGCAGAAACCAAGCCTGAGATTAGTTCAAAAGAAAGTCTGTGGCATTTCAAAGAGGTAACCCTGATGAAATATGAATTAAAATAAATCCAAGGTTTTAATAATAATTAATAAAACATGCTGTGAACACCTTATAAATGACTGATACATAATGAATGAGTCATACAAATGTATTCATTAGCTAAAATTATCATACATAATAATTATATTTTCTGAAAAATTTATGATGGGGGAAAGTCTTTCCTTGGATATATTTGTGCAGCTTTTTGCTAACTTTAGTGCAGACACACGTGTGTACTCAAGGCTGGAACGTGGCCCTGAGAGCGTGGGTATTGTCACATTAATAATTCTGGGAAGGGAACTTCCATGCTCCAAGAAGTATATAAATTCCTCCTGCTGTATTTCTTATTTAAAACCATGCTGTGTGTTAAATGAAATTCTGTAGCCCAAGGAATCTTTGCTGCAAACCTCTGCATAAGTGAAAACTACAGGAAACATGATTTATAGGAATTTTTTTGTTGTTGTTTTGATTTAGTTTCCTTAGACCTCAGCTGTCCACATATGAAGGCAGATTACATCCCTGAGCACATTGTTTAGCCAAGTGTTTTATTAAATTTGCCTCTGGAGTGAGTGGGGACTCTGCTTAGAAGTGCTTTGACTTCTGTGGGGTGCAGAGTTCCAGAGCTGATCCCAGGGCTGATCCTCCTGCAGCTTTTCCTGCCTGTGACTTCCAGGTGGTTCAGGGTGGCAATGAACAGTAGGAGCCTGTAAGGTATTTTATCCTGTGAAAATCTTCTTCTGTGTTTGGAATATTGTCTAAAATCAAGGCCTTGTCCAGGAGAGTTGTGCAGAGGTGCTGCTGCCATCAGAAAGGACATCTGTCCAAATTGGCTTTTGGGTCAAACTAAAAAAATCTATACATTGAATTAAATTCTCAAACAGGCCCAGCAGCTGCCATCGTGGTTTTCTGCCAGTCCCCTCGGGTCCCTGGCTCTCTGCAGTGTCACTCTCTGTGTCACCAAGGGACCTGTCTCCCCAGGGCTGAATTTTCTCCAGCTCCTTGTGAGGGATTATTCTCCTGGGCATGCCTACAAAGAGGATGCCTTCCCTCCCTGGGAGAACTGGCAATATCAGATACGTGTGCACCATTCAAAAGTTAAGCAGAAATGGAGAGGAGATCAAAGGTTATCAACAGCAGGGAGCTTTAATGAAGATTGGAGAGGAGAAAAGTAAAGGCTGATTTCAGGACATGGCCATTGTATTCAGTTCCAGTTACAAAATAGGGGAATTTGAGGATCAGATATGCAAGTGCAGGTGGTGGAGGACTGTAGCAACACAGTCAAAGAGTTTGAAAGAAATCCAAAGATTTTTTTTTTTTTTTTTTTTTTAAGAACAAAATACTTACAATTTATTCACTTGGGAAATGATATTCCTTTCCTGTCTTATCAACTGATCAAGTTTCTGCCTCTGTGAAATCTGACCCCAGGCTAGAAGGCACAAGATAGTGCAGATGGAGGGATTTTGCTTTGCTTCCCCAAAATGAGAGACGTGCCCTCCCTGTGCTGGAGCCAAATGATCTCTCACTCCGGGACCACAGAGCCCGAGCGACCCGAGGAAAAACCCCTTTTCTGGAATATGTGTAAAATCCACACCACACGTTTCTTGGGATTGTTTCAATTGCCTAGACAATTACTGCTCCAGATTAATAAGTGTGTTTTAAACACAGCCACACGTGTCCAAAGTAAACACGCTTGCTTCATTAATTGCAGAAATTTGTCGTGAGTAGCAGAGCGGCTCTGGAGTAACAGGTTTTAGGATTTGATTACAGCACCATCTACTGGGTATGGAACTTCTCTTTCCCCCCAAAGCCTCTCCTTTGCAGTAAAAATCGAGAATCACTTTCACAAGCAGATTCAAGGGGAAAAAATGTCATTTCATTAAGGTCTAAACTCGAGGGCTCTTGAAATCAGGACCAAGACTCATTAGCTTCAGTGGGATTCAGCTCGTTCTGGGGATGCTCACCTAGAGTCATATTTAAATTACAATCTTGGACTCAGTGATGAAAAACAGTTCTAAAGATTGAGACAGCATGTTTGCTGTGATACATTTCTTGTAATTATAACAAGATATCATCCTTTTAACTAATAAGGGCATTATAGCACTGAGTGGGTGTGCCTAGGCAGGTAGGAGTGAGCAAATAAATGTGATGTCCTCAGGCAAACCACTGAATGGCAGCAGAAAGCACTGAATTAATTTAAAGAAAGGAATTTTACTTAAGGGATTAATCAGTTAGACTTAACTCATAACATGTAATAGGAACCCTTGTATTACTTGCAAAAAAAATTGATTTCCTCCCAGAGAGGGGGTATGTTTAAAAGCTGATTAGTGGAAGTAATGTTGAGAATATTTGCATTCCCCAATGATTGTTAATTTTGCACATAATCCAGGCTCCCACTGACTTTTACACAGCTGTAAGTGCTCTGGACAGAGCCCTGCTATCATCTGAGGAGTGCTGGATGCCATCTGCCAGTACCACCATCCTTCTGTGCTCACTCTCAAGGGAGGTGCTGCTCAACACAGGCCTCTAATGTAAAATCTTCTGTAGTAGATGGCACTCTTATTCTGTGCCCATACATGGATTTTTTGTACCCTTTATCTGGGAAATTTTGGGGAAAGAATACATATAGCTGATACTAGCAGAGCTGGTAAAGTTAGGGGCTGATCCTGAGCTTGCCTCCTGTTGGAGCCTTGGTCCTTGGGGCAAAATTGGGTTTTTTGAACTACCTGGGTGGCATCAAAAGCACTCCACAGCCCTTCTGCTCTCCATTCTCATTTGCTATTACATAGAAACACTGGCCACAGCACTGTGCTGAGCTGTGATGGATGAACAAGCACAAAAAGTCCTCCCCCGAGTGACCTCGTTCTCCATCTCATCGAGTCAGGTGCCACTTTCAAACTGGTACTGTGGAACTGTATGAACAAACCCCAAAAGGTTGTCCAAGTCCAAAAGGGCAGCTCACTTGCCCTTTTCATATACTGACACTTGATTTATTCTTCCTTGAGCTATTCTGTGGTGTTGGAAAACAGGTTCACACTTCCTAATGGAAAAAAAGCAAAACAAAACAGAAATAAATGAATTCTACTTTGAAATCACACTGAAATGGGGAAGTACAAAATCCCACCCAGGTAAGAAAATGAAATCTTGTGAACCATGCAGTAGAAGGTAAATCCTCACATGGGATTGTTGGGAATGAGCTCTCCCTGCCACATCATGGGTGGGATAATTTTTGTTCATATCAGAACAGCCAGGAACAGCTCTTCCTGTTGTCTGAGGTGAGGAACAACAGAGGAAAATGGCCTGAGCAGCATCCTCAGCATCCCTCAGCATCTGATGCTGGGTGGCAGCTGGAAGACACCCTCACCCCTCACCAAATCCAGCCAGCAATGGGATTATGGAGTGCACTCACTGATGGTCCAGCTGTGTGCACTCCTGGCAAACCATCCAAGGCACCTCCTGTGACTCAACAGGGCTCCAGATCTCCACCAGCTTCTACCAGAACTTTTCACCAGATCTCTGAGCCTTAACTTCTGCAATTAAACCTGTTTATTATTTCACTAAACCCATCAAGTTTCTCATCTTTCTATTTTTCTGTGAAAGAATGATGAGATTTTCAGTGTGTCTGAGGGCTGTTGAATATTTCTGCTTGGTCCATTGAATTTCTCTGTTTTTGCTGATGGTGAAAATCCCATGTGAAATCGTATTCTTTGCATAAGATGATCCAATAATTCCTGCAAGATTGTTTTAGTGTGAATGAAGGGTGAACTCAGCCTCAATCCAAGATTTTTGTGGTTGTGTTCATGAGGGAGAAGTTGTCAAATCAAGTTTCAAGTTTTGGAAATGTTCTCAAGCAAATCCTTGATATATTCCAGTGAAAAATATTTTATATTTGCACAAGTATAAACACAGCAGTTGGGTCAAGTTATTTATTGTTGAGACATGTTATTATCTGAGTATAATTACTTTTTGTTTTATTAGTAAGGGCTTTTTTCCCCTGCATGTATAATTACTGGAGCTGTCTACAGGATGGGGTAGTGGTGCAACAGGACTTTGGTTTGGGGTACTAAATTGTGAAAACTTGGTTTTTATAGTTAATACCAGCATATTTTGTTATTAGGTGATAAAGGCTGAATGCTTTATTGCAGGATGCTTTTGAAGTCCATCTGCTCCAAAAGGCTGATGAGCCATTTTGGAAGTAAATTGTTAATTTAGTTTTCATCATAGTAAAGGAGAGGTTTGATGGCCCCAAAAATCTTTAAATGTCCATTGCTTTTTGGTAGTCTGCTGTGGCAGACAATGGAGTGACCCTAGGGGGAATACTAAGGAAGAATGGCATGATTAAAAAGTGATGGCAAAGGAGATTTTGTCTGTCTATTTATCCATGATCTACCTACCTGTATATTCACTGCAATTAACTTCTTAATATTTCCCTTGCTATTTTTTAAGCATGTAGTATTTATATTTAGTATTACAATTCCCCTAATGTTACAATAATTCTCCTTATTATTTAATTCTTGCTGTCCTCTGAGGCATATGGGGAACTGAAGGAAAATCCAGGAGAGCTGAAGGAAAATCCAGGAGAGCTGAAAGAAAATCTGGGGGAGCTGAACCTTTCCTGAAAGGCCTTTTAGCCTGATGGAGAGCAGAGGGCTGAGGGTGATTGTGTGGATGAGGATGGCACCTGTGGTGACAAATGGCAATTCACTCACGTTTGGCTGCCTAGCCCAACAGGGACTTCACACTTGTTATTTTCAGGATTATTTTGTCCCTCGTTCCACCTGGCAATAGATCCTTTCTGAAAGGTATTATAACACATTTTTTCTCAGAGGAGACTGAAACCAGTGGAGGAAATGGGGCTACCTGATGAAATATCCTGCTTGGTTCACTGGTGGTGGGAGGTTTAAACCCAGCACCTCCAAAATGGAACATCTATGTTGGTGAGAAGCACTGGCCTGTGCCTTCAGAGAGGTGTGTGAAGGAATGATGCTTGATCTGAGGCAATCTCATGAAAAATGCTCAGGACCATGGGAAGATGAAATGCCTCCTTCCATATGTATGAGCTTTACTAAGCTAGTAATCCACAGTTTAAGGAACTTTTTTTTTAAATTTAATAAAGAGGTTATTTTAAACTTAGATCTGCAAAACACTCATACCTCCAGCACATTGCCTCAGTGAAATATCCCTCTACATGAAAATATAGACAGTTAGTTTTTTCTTCCAAAGTGAAACACTGCAAGGTCTTTCATTACTGGTTTATTATGCTTTCTGTATCTTTGCTCATTTTTCACCAGTATTGCATTAAGTATTGATATTGATTTCTTGTAAATGGTACTGAAATGGATGGCTCACAGTTTTTGTTATTGTTCTGTAGCACTTGTATGTAATTTATTACAGCTGCAATGGAACCTGCCCCTCGCTGCCAGGGTTTAAATTAAATGTGCCATGTTTTGGCCCCTAGTAGTCACATACATTTCTCATTCTGGATCTGAAAGTGTTATGTACAGAGCAACTTTTTAAATTACTTCCTTGATATTATTTTAAAAGTTTATTTCAATAATCTTGGTAATTAATATGTAATATACTGCTTGAATTAATGGCATTTTTCTTTTCCATTACAGAGACTAATTGCTGTCCTGTAAAAACAACATGGAGTAGCTGGTAGTCATGAGTGGCTTTCCTCTTTCTGTGAGAAAAAAGGGAAATCAGCTCCTAAATTTTTTTCAGTGTGTGTTGGACCTAAGTCTTTTCTTGTGCATGGACTCCCCAAAAGGTTATAATGAAAAACAAAGGTATTTATAAAGGAAAAACAAAGGTATTGATGCTGAGGAGGGACAGCCCAGCTGGAAGGGCATTTCTTTGGACCATGCAGTGGACTTAGTTTTGGTACAAAACTTGACTTGGAGCCATCAATTAACTTGATTTCCTGAGAATGAAGCTGCAGCACTGACAAAAATGAAATAAAGCAAAGAAAGTCCTCACACCAAATCTCTCTGTACATGAGGTTCCTTCATGGAGGGTTTGTAGAGAAAATAATATTGAGAGAACACCAGCAATTTTAACAAAAAACCCCAATTGATAGAACAGTATCAACACATTGATGTTGAGAGACACTTTTTGTGTATTTTTAGTTTTATTTGCTGCTATTTTAATAGCAATAGAAGTTGCTATTCTGGCAGGGAGGGAACATTTTTTGACTCTGCCTATGGACAATCTTCTGCTGTATGATTTTGAAAGGACTGGGATGGAGGAAGGGGATTTGGTGCTTTGAGGGTCCCTTTCCTCCTCTTGCTGGGTGTCTGTAGGTGCAGCTCTGGCTCTGGGCTGTGGGTGTTCCAAGGCCATCAGTGCTGCTCTCATGGAATTGCACTGGTGTAAAGCACTTTTTACTCGATCCAGAAGTCATTTATATTGAAACGCTGAGCTTTTCACACAAGATTAACTGAAACCCTTTACAAAAAGTCTTAGTTCCAGTTCACTGAATAAATCCAATTGCCATTTCACAATCTCTTCTTGGGCATTTCCTCCCCTTGATTTTGGACAACATCCCTTACTCTTCCCCTGACAGCTTTAGATATGTCTGTCCCACTCAGTTCCCTCTGCTCATCCCAGGGAGTGCCTCGACTCCCCAGGCCTTTTTAATCAAGGTCTTGCACACAAAACAGGAATATTTTCACATCAATCACATTTCAAAGCATTCAACATTTGTGCAACAAAGTGGTTGAAGCCACTGTTTTTAGGGCTGGTGTGAACACAAAGAGGAACACAGCCAAAATTCTCAAGGAACAAAAGGTTTTGGCAAGGCAGGGAATTGCTGCTCCACCACCACGTGTGTGCTGGGAAGGGATCTCATGAAATGATGTTGCATTTACCAAAAAAGCATCTTTAAAGCATAAAATCTTAGAATTACAGAATGGTTTTGGTTGGAAGGGACTTTTAGAGTCCATCTAGTCCACGTCCTTGCAATGAGCAGGGACATCTCCAGCCAGACCAGGCTGCTCCAAGCCCTGTCCAGCCTGGCCTTGGGCACTGCCAGGGATCCAGGAGAAGCCACATCTTCTCTGGGCACCCTGTGCCAGGGCCTCCCCACCCTCACAGCCAGGAATTCCTTCCCAAAATCCCATTTAACCCTGCCCTCTGTCAGTGGGAAGCCATTCCCTGTGTTCCATCCCTCCATGCCCTTGTCCAATGTCCTTCTCCAGCTCTCCTGGAGCCCCTTTAGGCACCCCAGGTCTGAGAACTGGAAGGTGCTGTCGTGATATGGGGAATATCTGCCATGCCAATTTCCACCCCCACACTCCTCATGTCTCTCTGTTGAATCACCCTAAATAAAAACCTATTTAAATAGCACCACTCTGTGTGCAACATATCGAACAATGTGCCAAAAATTCTTTGCTTGATAATGACAAAAATTGCTTTTACTGGGCCTTAGACCTTGGTTGTCAAATCACTGCAAGGCAGTCTCCAGCTTGTGATTGATTTTAGCCACCATATTCACACATTTTTGCTGCACTTACAAGATTTGTAGGAAACCTTGCAGTGAAGAGAGTAAGTGGATTCATTGAGAAGATAAAGAAGAAAAAGTCATCTCCTTTGGTTTTTTTTTTCCCCCCCAAAAGCCAAATTAGCAATTCAGGAGGCTTAGTTTCCCTGCTGGAAGGAATTGCTCGTAATTTTTGCTTTTGTGTTAGTTTGTTCAAGTCCCCTGGGAGCAACAGGTCCAGAGCCCAGAGCTGATATTGCAGCAGTGATGATGTGCTGTGCAGCTGGAAGAGCCTGAGCGTCAGAGGTGTTAATCTGATCTAGCACTATTGGTGCCCCACACCTCAGCCCCGGTGCAGGAAATTAAAGAGTGAGATCTGCAAGGGAACTGTTTCATAATGCTTTAAACAAATGAACTCCTTAACATTTTATGATCTCTGGAAGATTGTTTTGTTGGTAGCAGTGCTGTCTGCAGTGGGAAGCATTTGCTGGAAAAGCAGTGGTGTGGCAGTTGTGTCAGCCACAGCCCAGGAAAACTGCACTGGGGACACTTACTTGAGCTTTATCATTACTGGGTAAATCACTCAATCTTTGTCAATTTCCATTTGGGCTCAGTTTCATGGGAAGAACTGTCCCAAATCTAGGACTGCATCTTGCTTTATATGGAGAAATCACTCGCTTCACCCAGTCTTCCTCCCAGGTGTCACCAGGAGCATTTCACTGATGTGGGCAGTTCACAAACCAAGTAACCTTCTACATTTTCTCCCCTGCTTGGTTCAGAGGGGTTTGTGATGATACCTGACCATTAAAGCTCTTTGCTGGTTTATGCTATTTAGAATCTCGTCCCTTCCTTTTATACCATTTCCAGGAGATTTCAATTCACTTTCCTGCCCCTTTGCCACCTCTGAACTGCAGAGGGGTGGAGGGAGACATCCAGCCCTGAATCAGCAGGCTGCAGCTCTCTCCATGTCTGCAGAGAAATAAATGCAGCCTCTGCTCAGCGAGAGGCTCCAGACTAACACCTCCCGTTAATTTCCCAGTTCCCCAAGAGAAAAAAGGTGTATAAAAAGGAAGCAGGAATTCCTCAAGGATAATGGTAATGTACCCTCTCCACAAATTACCAGCAGACCTTTCCAGGAGCTGATCACCTATAAAAAGCTTCAGAGGAGTCATTACAGTCATTGAGCTGCTGGGGGGGTTTATGACTCCTCTTCCCCAGGCAGCCAGGCAGTGGTGGCCTGATGCAAAACCACACAGCAGGGGCTGGGAGGTGGCTCAGGCACAGGGGGCACCTTTGGAGTGCCCAGTTGGAGAGGGATGAAGCTGTAGAACCCCAAACATCCATGCCTGGAGAGCTGTGAGGGGCTCAGAAGCTGCCTTCCCCCTCTGGAGCAGGAAATGAAAGCTGCCATCAGCGTGGTGCTGCATGGACAGCAGGGAGGAGTTCTCAAAGCTCCAGGGGGATTTGTCCTTCCTCCTCACATCCCTGCTGCTCAGCAGTGTGTGTGGCTTGGGGCTGGTGCCTGCCAGACAATGTGGGTGACAAATGGTGGGGACCTTCCTGCCATCTCCCTGACAGGAGGGTGCAGCCAGCTCGGGCTCTGCTCCCAGGGAGCAAGGGACAGGAGGAGGGGAAATTGGCTCAGGTTGCACCAGGAGGTATGGATTGAATGAATGAGGGACATGTTTTTACTGGAAGGGTTGTCAAGCACTGGATCAAGCTGCCAAGGAAGGGGTGGAGCCACCATCCCTGGAAGTGCTCAAACACCAAGTGGATGTGGCACCTGGGGACCTGGAAATGTTGGGGAATGGTTGGGCTGCACACAAGTATGGGTCTGCGAAATTCCTAAATTCAGTCCAGTTTTGGATAGGATCAATTATCTTTTATTTGTATCTTTGAACCTTTGAATGTGAAAAAAGCTTGTTCTGGGAACGAGCTGATGATGTCTCCCCTTTTCCTTGCTCTTTGTGGAGGGGAGAGAAGAACTGATTAAAAACAAAGAACATATCAGACAAACCACAGCAGATATGTTGAACATAGCAGACCATCTGAGTGTATTGGCTATTTCTGTTCTATTTGTTATGCAATCAATGAAAATAAAACTAAAAATTCTGGTTGAATACAAGCTCTATGGCAGAACAGAGATTAAGTTTCTGTGCATGTTCTGCAGAGGAATTGCAGGTACTATCCTTGCTGTTAGACTCCATTTTATTTCATATCCGTACTGCAAAGTAAAAAAGCTTAACTCAGGAATCATCTATGTAAAGAATTCTTAAATTTGATAGTATTCTTATCATTTGCCATCCAACACTTCTCTAATTTTTTCTTTTTTACAACCAGAATCTTGCAGTGGCTGTGCAGCTTCACTTCACTCTTTGTGCTCCTTTTTGGTTTCGTTTGCTGGTGTGAGAATATCACAAAATCAAATCACATGGAAAAATACAATTCTACCAGGAAAGGTTAACAAACAACCATGATCCCAAGTAGGTTTATCAGAGTTAATTTTTCTTCCAGTTACTAAGACAGAAGGAAATTCAAGTATTTCAGATAGAAAACAAATCTTCAAGTATAGTACACACATAAAATCCTGAGCAAATGTTTACTGACTACAACACCTGGAACAATTAAGATGGTGCAGTGGAGCAGGGTTTGATTTAAGAGGGGGAGCCTTGCAGATGTGTGCTGAGCACAATCCCTGTGTCCTCCAAAGCTCAGAGCAGCCCCAGCCTCCATCCTTCTGCTGCTCTTCTTGAACTAATCTTGTACTTACAGATAATTGATGCTCTCCACTGAAGGGAATGGGATGGGAAAAGGTGGTGATTTAGCAGCTGTGTTTGCTGCACTTATTTTGACTCATTTTTACTCCAGTGTGTGTCGAATATGGGTCAGAGCTTTTGCTGCCCAGCAGTGCCAGGAAACCTGCATTCCATTAAGGAAAGGTGTGCAAGTGGTGGTGTTTCATCCATTTTTCTGGCCAGATGCATTAGGAGATTATTTATAAAAATCTATCTATCTATATAAAAGTCCTTATTCAAAGTTACTTTTAGACTCATGAGTCCAAAGAAAAACAAAATGACAGTTTTCTCTGAGCTCCTTTCACATTTTTCTTCTTTTTCTTGATGCCACCTTGGCCAACAGGGAGGTACCAGCTCCTTAAATTCCTTGCCTTGTATCAGAAGGCAGCTGGATGTGAAAATAAACCTCACCCACTGACAATCTGTAAAAGAGGGGAAATGAAAACATTGTGTTTGTCCTACAAACCTGAGCCAAGCAAAGCCAGGAGAGCAGAACAAGCTGCTCTCAAAATACTCTGTTTTTCTCTGTTCATAACTCTTTGTGTGTCTCTTGAACTGCCCATGGCTCACCCTTCTTCCCCTTCCTTCAGGCAGCCTGGAGAAATTTGGATTTTCTCAGCGCTGTCAGTCCAGGTTTTGGCAGAACATCACATAAAAAAAAAGGCAATTTCACAACTGTAGAGCTTCATTTGAGGATTCTTTGCCTGCAAAAGGTTCTGCTCTGCTTGGGGTGGGGAGGTGATGTTACCTGACTAAGCCTTGCTTGGTGGGCAAGTGGTTTGGATTCAGCACCAAATCCCAGATGTATCAAAGATTTATAGACCAAAAAACCCCCAAAACATCTTGCAAGGGATTTTAGCAACTGTGGTCCAGGCAAGGTGAGGGTTGGGAAAGGACTAAGTCTGATAAAATTATTATGATTTTATAAATGGCTTTCAAAATTCCAAATGGCTTCTCAAGGATTGATTTTTCTGTCAAGGCATTGCACAAGACTTCATAAATCATTATATTCATAGGAACCCTACAGTCAAACAAACCCTAATAGATATGTATATATGCATACATGAAATAAAAAGTAATTATTTAAAAATGGTTTTCTTTATCCTATTGGTGGAAATCTTGTTGAAGAAACCACTTGGGCAGTATTTTTTTTTCCATGTGACCTCCATCATGTGCTTGGAAAAGGATGTCACAGGTATTTTACAGACATGGCTTTGCATACCAGGCATAACAACTGGCATAAAATCTGCACAAGATGAGATTAGATTGAATCCTTTTGGAAATTTAATCTTCCCCCAGTCCAGCATGTGGTTGGGATAATTAGCTGTAAGATACCAAAGACATTGGAAAGACTAATTAAATAACACTCAGCAAAACATTATATATTTTAGCAATATATTTTATATTTTTATGTAGATATAAGTGAAATATACAAGGGAAAAAAAGGCATAAGATGTATGATAACAATTAACAATTAACTATTCAAATTAAAAAATAAGTACTCCATAATTGCATTTATCTTACACTGTCAGCAAGCTTGTTATTGAGAAATTTGGGTAAGAAACAGCAGAAAATTTATGAATCTCTTATTTTTTCTGCAGAATATTTCCAGGAATAATTCCTGGCTCATGAAATCTTTGCCTATAGCATGCACCCAGCAATTTGAGATTTAAGATGCACTGGTTAGTCTTGACTGGACACTTGTTATATCAAATTGCTGATTCAGTGTCCTCTAACCAGTTCTGCAAAGCAAACTCTCACCTTTACACAGGAGCTGTTTTCTCCATGGGAAGGAAGTGGGAGTAGAAAATCTTGAAGCCAGAGGAGAAAAACCTGCTCTGAGCTGGACACAAACCCCTGTTAGTGTTCAGCAGAATATTCACATTTTTTTGGCTTGCTACTCAATTCTGTTCCACCGTATTCCTCACAGAGGATTAGATTTTCTAGCTGATGACAGTATTTTTTTAGGAAACTAATGTCTTCAATGCATCCTCTCTGGAAGTCTTGCTTGGTCTAAATATCGATTGGATTTTGCTACCAGCCAAGGTCAGAAACTGAAGAGGTTCTTGCTGCAGCAAGCTGTATATTAATCTCAATATCAACTAAGTACCTAAACTGTTATTGGAATTTGATGATCAATTACATCTTTGAAAAGTACTTAGTATGACATTTGTTGGACTTCCATATTTCGTGTTATACTGTCACACCTGATGGTTCAATAACTGGAAAAATACCAGCAAAGGATCTCTTAAGTTCTTTGTGCAGACAGGATCTCCTTTATAATCCACATTTCTTGCTTTTACCCACATTAATAGGCATTACACACCATTAGAAGGTTTTTTTTTGCTGCTTACTTGCATTACATTAAAGAATACACTGCTGTTACACATATTTAGGCAGGCAAACACACAAAGCCTTCTTCCAGAAGAATATTTCTTAATTCCTCACCCTGCAGCCTTTCCATTTGGAAATGCCACCATTAAATTCAACGGCAGTGACTCAGTCTGTTCCTCTGCCATTAAATGCTCTGCTCTGTTCTGTGGGAATGTGGGGAGGGATTTGCTCATCCTGGCCACTGTGAGGAATGGTTGTCACAGGTTTCCTTTCTGTTCTGAGTTAAACAAGCGCTGCAGCAGTAAAATGATAGAATTACATAATTATTTGGGTTGGAAGGCTCACTCAGTGCCACCCCTGCCATGGGCAGGGACACCTTCCACCAGCCCAAGTTGCTCCAAGCCCTGTCCAACCTGGCCTTGGACACTTCCAGGGATCCAGGAGCAGCCACAGCATCTCTCTTCAAAGCCCATCCTCCAAAACCTTTTAAATATTTACCAGCACAAACATGGTCCTCATTTTCTGTGTTTTTTTTTTTTTTTTGTTGTTGTTGTTGTTGTTT
The DNA here is from genome assembly GCA_013397555.1 of Urocynchramus pylzowi. Taxonomy (NCBI): domain Eukaryota; kingdom Metazoa; phylum Chordata; class Aves; order Passeriformes; family Fringillidae; genus Urocynchramus; species Urocynchramus pylzowi. The sequence continues at coordinate 124,464 of VZRH01007630.1, forward strand.
TAATTATTTTCTTTTTTGTTTATTTGTTTGAGGGTTTTTGTGTATTTTTTGTTTTGTTTTGTTTACTTGAACCAGTCGGGTATTTCTCTGTTTTAATTCCTCAAAAAGACCAGTAATGAGAGTAATGCAGAAGTTTTACTTATTTTAAGCATCATCTGCAATGACATCATTAAAAAAAAAATCAGCATCACTGCAACTGCAAGGACCTTCCAATTCTCAAGCACATAAAACGTGATAAGTGAACTTCACTCATCTGAAATATGCATTGCACCCTCTGAATGAGCTGCAAAGAAAGCAGAAAGGATGGATTTATCAGGCATCAAGTTCAGCCATCCAGATGTTGCCAAGCTCGTTTTTGTTGCTGGCTGTGGGTAATTTTGAAATGGTTTGTAAATTTAATTGACCATGTATGAAGTGTGCACAGGCCGTGCACAATCAGCAGCGTTGCCAAGATTAGCAGCTCTATTTCTTAGCTAAGCAGGTCTAATGTGCTTTATTGGAAGCAAAATACACCCTGAGGCATTTTAAACATAGCAGCCAGGTAGGATGAGACTCACTGCAGGGAATAAGTTTTGAATAGGTCAGAACTTGAAGTGGTTTTGGGCTGTCAGTCACACCAGTTAAAATTTGGGGAGAAATGACCTGACTGAGGTACCAGCTGTTGGTACCTCAGTGCCTCAGGAGAGGGAAAAGGAGAATCCTGGGCTATTTGCTGTTGCTGGGCAGGTACTCATGTCAGGTAATGCTACAAATCAAGGCCTGGAACCTCCTGCCAGTGGCTTCTTTTATACTTTGTGTGTGTTGTAATTTACCTGGCTCGTTAAGCGACGTTATATAGCACCACAGTCCACATCTGACATTTAGAGCATCTCAAGTCTTATAATTAGATCTCTAATCCACAGGTGTTTATGTAGGACTCCTTAAATATAGACAGGAATTAGAAGAGGAAGAGGTAAAACTCTGAGATTTTAGATTTTTTTTTAAAAATTAATTCTTCTCTTTGTTCACAGTGTGGAGAAGTGTTCACCTGGGGGCTTTCTGCTGGCAAAAAATTTGCAAAGTTTAGATAAAACCAAAAATGGCAGTCAGAAATAAGGTCTGTAATTATTATATAATCTTTCTGGTTGATGCAATGCAAATCTTTCCTCATCTTCTCTTGTACTTGCTTTGCTTGGGATATTTGATCTCTTTTTTCGTTTTATATATTTACCACTTTTCTGTAAACTCCTATTCCAAAGATTTATGTCAGAGAGGCAATTTTCTTCCCAACAAGAGACTTATCTTTTTAGTCACAAAAGCAGGTCCCCAGAATATAGCTTATTGCAGCAGCACAGAAGAATAAGTCAAGAGTTATCACCAAGTATAGCCAATTCAAAAAAAAAAAAAAATTTCGCCTTGAATTATTTTTCAGCTCCAAATCCAGTTTCTGAGTTACAGTTATGAGACTCCCAGCTCTAGGCTCAGTTCTAACTAAAAAATTTCAAGAAATCATAGAACTATTGTGTTGAAAACCCTTTCAGAAATTAAAGGAAAACATACAGCTCTTGAACTGATGCCTCGGAAATGCACCTTGTAGCCCTCATGAAATGGGTCTCACATGAAATGTTAGCTCAAACTCACACAAATACTCAAATCACTCTTTGTTTGTTGCTGACCTGTATCTTTTAAGCTTAACCCACACTTGCAAAAGCCCAGAGGAGTTGTATTTGGAGTCTGGTTGTTCATGTACCTTTCTACCCTAAATCAACAAAAACAATCTTCAAATAGGAGTGACTGCACCACTTTTCCTTTCAGTAAATAGAGATCATTGTGCAATAGAAAATGATAACTTCATTTCACAAAGCTTTGAAGATTGGCCAGTTGGGTTTGTTCATCCTTCTGGCTCACTGGTGTGGGATGGTTTGGATGATGCTGGGACACAGGAGCACTTTGAGGAGCCAGGTATGGATTTTGCTAAATGTTTTCTTAACCAGGTAAACAGATTTACATATTTGCTGTAACATTTAATAATAAATAACTAGAATAGTTATTCTAGTTGTTAGGCAATTTCAAGACACAGCCATGACTCTGAACAGCCCTGGTGGCTGATGGAATTAGAAAAGGAAATTTGAACCCGTCTGTAGAGAGGAAAGGCAGGGAGATCCCAAAGGGATCCTGCTGGGCACGGTGCCCCTGAGCAGTGCCTGGGGCAGGTGTGGAGCACAGGGAGCTCTGCCAAGGGCTGGGCAAGCTCAGGTAACTCTACCCCTGCCATGGTGTGCTGTGGAGCAGTGAGAACAGGAGTGCCAGCCTGTAGCTCCACTGCAAAACAACCTTGGAAAGGAATGGCTCTTGGGAAAGGGAAGGTATCCAAGCAGGATTCGGAATATTAACTACAGAGATAATGGGGAAGATTCCATAGGTGTCACACACGTGAGCAAGGCACTGGAAGTATTAATACAAGTATCAGTTTGCAAGAAGAGCCACCTGTAGTCTGAGGGATGTCATCAGACACCAAGCCAGTTAATTAGGTCCAAAAATTAAGCCTGGGTAACTCTTCTGATGTAATTCTATAATGCTTTGCTCATTGTTTTGAGCAGACCACACAATCTTCATTCTGTGTTTGAAGTCTGTGGAAAATTCTTAGGGATTTCAACAGAAAACACATTTTCATGTGCCCGAGGCAGCACCTAGACATCGAGGGGCATTCAAGGTGGAGTTCATATCTAGAGAGCCAGCAGGACATCTCTGTGCCATTTAAATCCAAATGAAGTCCTATTTTGTGCATTTTAACATGATCTGAGTGATGCAAAGGCCTTGTTGGGGTCTTTCTGCTTGAGAGCAAATTTCACACTTGGTGAAATTATCATTATTATTATTGTTGTTGTGGCTGCTGTCATTAAAGTCTGCGTTAGGAAAGCTAAAGGAAGCAACCCATGCAGGTAATACTAAAGCAATGAGGAATGGAAAGTGCTAACAGTCTGAGGAATTACAGAGGAGAGGCTGTACAAATCTCATTCTGCACTACAAAAGGATGGCCCATAGGTCCTCCACCAGCAGCTTCCTGAATGAACTTTTCTTTCATAAATCCCTGATGTTCCAGGCATCAGCCATTAACCAGGCATGTTTATCTCTGTGTTCCCCTTTATCTAATACCATATATTTATTAAATTTTCCCAGTCTCTTTCAAGTGTTTCCTGTGTCAGAAGTGGCAGCATCCTGCAGATGAGGAGATGGCATTGTAGCATTTTCCACACCTCACTCATCAAGTCATCTACTTTTTTCTGCTTTGCTGTATAAGTGTGCATCACCAAGGACATGTTTCCTTCTCTGAATTCTTTCTCCTGATTCAAAAATGCTCTGTTAACTTCCTTGTCAAGCTCTCGTGAGCCTTTACTGTTTCTTTCAAAATGAACGTGTGCTTTTGCCCTTTGTACTGATAAAATTCTTCTAGAAATGCAATGCTCTTAGTTTTGAGCATCTAGGAATACATTTTCTGCCTTAGAAGATGGTTCCATGGATTCTTTGTATGTTATCAATGTGAATCCCAGATAAAGGGTATCCAAAACTAATGCTGAATTTAAGTGTAGGAGCAATTTTTGTGGGTCATAAGTTTAGTATTAGATATTCCCTTTAACCATCCCTCAGTGTGTTTATGTCCCCTCTAGACCAGGACTGATTCCCCCTCTCTTCCTCCACTTTTTTTCCCTCCCCCTTCCATTTTTCTTAATAATCTGAAAGTTATGTTGTGGAGACAAGGACATCTGATGTTCACAGTTGATCAAAAACTGGGCTACTTCTGTAAATAAGATAAAATCTTGTTTATTTGACAGGCACAGTTTCTCATATGTGCATGTATTCATTTTTTTGTGGACATCCTCTCTGAATAGCAAAAAGCTGCTGCAACCAGCCTGGTCCTCACGGGCACAGGTTGAATTGTACACAGGAATAATCCAGCAGCTTCTGAAAAAAAATTGGATTTTGGGTGATTGTGTCCATTGCTCCATCAAAGCAGTGGGTGGTTGTTCTTCTGTGGAGATGGGAAACAACAGAAAAATCCAGACCTGTCTTAATTTCAGACACTGGGCAAAGCTTTGCTATCTCCTTTTTCCAGATCTCATTATTGACATTCTGGTTTAGACCTTGTCCTTTACTTTTCCCTATGCCATGACACAAAAAATGGCAATGGCTGTAAACTGACAGAGGGCAGATTTTTGGCTATTAGAAATCCTTCCCTGTGAGGAAGGTATGCCACAGGGTGCCCAGAGAAGCTGTGGCTGCCCCTGAATCCCTGGAAGTGCCCAAGGCCGGGTTGGATGGGGCTTGGAGCAGCCTGGGATAGTGGGACATGGGACACAACGTGCTTTGCTGCAAACAGAGCTTTCCTTCCTTCTCTTACCCTCACCTCACTTTTAGTTCTCACTCTGTAAGAGTAAAATAAATGCAATGCAACCTACATCAACAGGCCTAGAAATTCAAAGGCATTTTTAGCAATGGCAAAAACCCCAATTGAATAACTTCAGGTGATGCTTATGGTTCCTAAAAATGCAAGTATCAACTGGTAAGTTTTTTGAAAATTGAATATAAAATCATAGAAAAATGCTTTATTTGATTCTCTGTTTATGGGAAATTCATTTTATTTGACTTTTTTATTTGTAATATCAACTATATTGCAGAGCAGAGTTTCTAGGTGCTCCCTTATGGTACCATTCTTCTAAATTATTAATGCCGTACTGTTGATATATTGTCAGCCTTGTACATACATTCTATGAAAATGAGTTTTACAGTAGGCTGGGATTTATAACAAAGCTTGACATATGCAGCTAATTCACCTAGACAGTCTTGTCAGTTTTAGGTTCATAAATAATTGATACTCAGGGCTTGGAGTTCAGCTACTGTTAGTGCTCCAGCTGTTAAATTTCAGCAGCATAATGGATGAATATTTGTTTATAATTTCTGTACATGGACCTGATGTCAGATCCCTGGTCTCATTTACATAGGTAGATTGAGATGTTGGAAGTGTAATGAGCATATGAAGATGATGAATTGTTTTCCTCAGTGCTGGTGCGTTTCTGTAAATGTTTGATTAGTTTTGAATGGATTACTGTTAGATTATCTGGTTCAGGGGTTAAAGTGAGCAGCTCTTTGCTCCCAAAGCTTTCGTGATCCCTTGCTGACAGATTTTAAAATTCATACAGTGATATTAGTGCTGCAAAAGCAAGGGGTATTCTTTGCAACAGATGTTTAGTAATTAAACATACGGTTTCCCTGTTTGGAAGTTGCCTGGGAAATTTAAATCAGAATGATTTGTTTACCGTAGTTTGAGGGAATTACAGTTTCTAAAAAAATAATATACTTTTGCCCCTAAAGTGCTGGAGTTTTCCCCCCAACGACACTAATTAAAAATGAGCAAAACACACACATACCCTCCCAATAATTCAGATGCTTAACGTCTTGGCCGACAGATGCAAAGCCATTAAAAACCAGAGGTTCTTCTCATTTTCTCCTCCCCTAAATTAACGAGCAATATTCAGAAAAACATTTTCAATTGGACGTCCCAAGCAGAGATGCTGAAGCAAACCAGATTTCCAACCATACCTTCCTGCTGGAGCCCAGCTGGGAGAAGCCGTGGGGTGTGGACACGTGGCTTGCACACGATTCCTGGTGACGTAAAGGGTGTGAGTGAGCAGGGGGAGCTCAGTAAGGAAATGACATTGGAGAAACTCGGAATAAATTAAAATGAGATGTTCCTTCATCCGTTGGGGCTTGTCGTGTGCCACCCAGCTAAAGGGGTGGGGAGCAGAAAATGTGGGGAGCAGACTGGGTTAGGCTTGCTGGGGGTTTATCTAAAGTTGGGAAGAAGAGGAGAGGGTCATCCCATCTCCCACGTGCTTCTGCCAGCCCTGGTGACACAGGGAATGAGATGGAAACTGAGCCATGGGGGGGAAATCCTGCACCGCCTCCTCTGGCCCTGCTCACTCGAACACAACCCTTTATATTCCTGCCTTTCTCCCACTCCCCCCACGCCACCCTCCCAGCAAGCAGCCCTTGGAGAAGAAGGTCTCGGGGAGCAGCTCCTTAATGAGAAGATTTAGTGGCCACAGCTCCGCGGAGCCGAGCGCCTCGCCCGCCACCGCGCCGCGTTTTGTCAGCCCCGCGTGCGGCTCCCCTGGCTTGTCTGGCAATCATGTTAGTGATTATATGGGTAATGAAACACGTGCTCTTTTTGTCTGTGGCTCTGATTAATCTGCTTTCTATTTAGCCATGATTTATGGTGCTCAACTGTTGAGGTGAGCGCTGGCCCATCAGTTCCGTGGCCTATTACGGGCGCCGCGGCGGCGAAATGCCTGCGAGGCTTGAACTGTTTCTTGACAGCCAGGCTTCCCGCTACATTCCCTCCAATCTGTTTTGCTTCCTGGTGTGACCTTTCATACAGTAAAATACATTAGTTGAATAGCACAGTCTCATTAAAAGAGTGAATTAACCGAAGAGTCTTTTTAACTAAATGACAGCCAAAGGACTGAGTGCTAATAGCCACGGGCAGTTAGAAACTTAACTCATGAATCAGGCTGTTAATACTGCTCGCTGCCTGAAGCGCTAAGGGCACCACACTCTCTGCTTGCTCTCATAAGAAGAAAAGCTCATTACTTTCCTCCTGATGGGAGAGAAAGAGTGAGCGAGCAATAATAAAGCTTGAATTTTTCAATACTGTTAAAAATGGGGCTGACAGATTGCCGACAATAGGAGCAACGGGCTAGACACTGCAAAGAGAGCCACTGAATTAGCAATACCATATATCATACAATCTAATTAAATCAACCCCAAGAATGAAATTAGTTTTCTGTGAGTGAAATGGCCTTTGAAAGAGCGCTATTAAATGAACTGTAGAGCATTAATTAAATAATTCACAGTGAGGGATTTTGCATTTATACAAAAATTGTGCACTTAATTGTCCATGCTGTATTACAGATTTGGCCTTATGTTAACAATGTGTCTAAAGCACACTTATTGGAGCGTATCAGGAACAGCTTAACATAAATGCAGCTTATAAAGTTTTAAGAATTACCAAAGAAACTGGAGAAAAGCGGTAACAATAGTAAAAAAAAAAAATACACAGAGTCAACCACTTTTTCACATTAATCCTGTGCACGTCTGACAACTTGTTACGTTTTTTCCCCCAGTGGAATGACATTAGGGCTTCTGAGTTTTAATTAAACAAAAACTGCAACTTCTCATGATTTAGCAAAAGGAACACCTTTAAATTGCCTCAAAATAACATAAGCATGAAAATAGCTGGGAAAAACAGACATTTTGCTTTAGAAGAAGAAAAGACAAAAGTCTTTGGCCCTCAGGTTTTCTGTAAGACAAACAATAAAAAACCAAATAAGAGCCATGAAATCAATTTAGTTTTTTATTTTACACCTCTGTCACACTATAACTTCAATTAAGAAATACGCCATTTTGAAACCAAAACCTTTGATTTGGAAACCATGAAAATGAATTTTTTTTTTTTTTTTAAATCTGCCACCTGGGGAGAGAGGTTGAAATTAAAAAACTTGATGATGTTTTTGTCCCTTCAAATCCTGATGTTTTCATACACATATTATGGCTCAGCAATAGCATTATGCTCAATGTTATTCAACTTCCTACCAAAGAAAAGCCTTGGCTGTCAAATACACTTGACAATGTGTATCTGTATTAAATACACTGTAATGAACGTTCATAGCTTTTTGTCTGCCCCTTTTATTTTCATGTAAATTTATGGTGTTGCTTTAAAATGTGAGGAAAACCTACCCTTCTATTTGGATACTTGCAAAAAAAAAAAAATCAAGAATGTGTAGACTACTGGTATTTTAAGATGTTGGTCCTAATTCTTGTTCTTTTTCAACCTTGCAAACATGAAAAATACAAATAGAGAAGGAAGACAGTACTATATATTGAAATGTTATAAAAATTAGATATAACCAGGACATACTTTTCCCTGGTGCTTGCAAAACCAGGCTTACATTGCTAAATAGTGCATTTACATAAATTCAGTTATGTGCTATTGTGTTTTCCTTTTTATTTTTGATTTTGATTTCTAAAAAGAGCAAATGAAAGCCTCTAATGCTCCAAAGGGTGACCACTTCAAAACCGCATGGGTAGATGAAAATATTTCTCAGTTATAATGAGATCCATTCAAATTAACTCCCTAAATTAAAATACAAGAAGCTGGGAGTGTTATCTACATATTCTCTGTCTTCTTACCAGCCTCAGATTTTATCAGTAGTTTCCTCAATCAGAAAAACATTGTGTTTCAGTAGTCATTTTCTAATGGCCTAAGTTTGAAGATGGCAAGAAAACTGTGATAGTCAGTGAAGCCAGCATCTGTTCCTGGGCACTAATTTTAAGCAGAAGATGGAGGTGATGGACTTGGATGACTAATAATATTTTATAGCATGTTCCTGTGTTTGGTTCCACTTTGAGACCAAATCCCCGTGAAGGATGAGGTGTAACATGACCTGGAAGTTAGATCTAGAGCACGTGAGTGCTCACAGTCTGACACAGAGCTGTCAGAAGGAGATTCCTGAGGGAAAGTGAAATTAAATGCACTAACATCTTGCTGACTGTCAGTATTGTGTGGTGCCATGCAGGCAATGTGCTGGTGGACATGGTTTGAGCAGCTGTATCCCCTGGTGAAAACAGAAATTCTGCCTCTGACATCTCTGTGAGGTGAAAACAGAACCAACCCATCCCAATTCCAAAGGGGCTTTATCCTTCAGGCCAGTCCTCATGGTGACTGTCCATTGACTGCTTGGCCATGAGATCCCAAGGAGGGCAGCAGAGCTGGGGAAGGGTCTGGAGCACCAGGAGCAGCTGAGGGAGGGCTGAGCCTGTAGAAAAAGGAGTCTCAGAGGGCTCACAGCCGTCTCTTGCTGGAGTTGTGTTAAGAACTCACATCCTGAAATGTGGCAGCAGTGGTCACTGCAGGTATGGATTGCTGATGCCCAGTGAAGTCAGAGGTACCTGAGCTGATAGGGACATGTCCTCTCACAGGTGCAGGAGCTGCAGACATCCTAAATTGTTTAATCTGGCTTAAAGCTGCGATTCCTTGTGCTGCACCAGCTCATGCTGAGTAGTCTTTCACTGAAAATATTTTCTTAGATGACACTGAAAGGCTCCAGTGACAAATCATTGTAGTTTTGTATTTCCATTTATTTTATTCTGAGATTTGGTACTGATATAAAACCACTGTGAACCTGTTAATGATATTTCATGTGCAGTAATGTCAAACTATTCAATCAGTCGCATCATTACCTTTCATATTAAGCATATTTAGTTTATTCAGTTGTAACAAAGCATTTCAAGCACTAAAGGTCTTCTTTCCCAAAAGTACTCACTCATTTCAATTTCATTTCATATCAGATCTAAAAATGTGTATTTTGTCTTGATTTTAGATGAAAGCCAAAGAACAAATGCTTTATATTACCAAGCAGAGAAAACCTGAGGATTTGTTCCTCAAAATAAGTAACTGAAAATATTTGGGCTGTTTCGTTGTAAAGCTAACAGAAGGCTGAACTTTTCAGGTAGTTCCTATAGAAATTTTGCAAAGGCTGGGAAGGGCTGGAGGCATTTATAAAATTGGTGGAAATGCCAATTAGATGTCTATCACCCTGCAGGCAAGGCAAGATGTAGTTTCCAGTTGGGAAATGACACTGCACTTGATCTTAGTGAAGGGATTGAGAAGCACAGAATTGACTTTATATATCCATATATACATGCCTAGCAAGCTGCTGCAAGTTACTGGGGGTTGTGGAACTTATTGGGGGCTTTTTTGGCACAAAAAGGGAACAAAAACCTTTCTTTGTGAAAGTGTGGTTTTGAAGTGGCTTTATAGGTTTGGGTATAAAGTAGGGAAACAGCAACATTTGGATTTTTGAACTTTATTAATGAGTATTATAAGACATTATATGTATTACATTTTATATAATATTAATATAATATGATTGTATGTGACACATAATTAGTATTGTATGACTGCAGTTGTAAGGACTGGTAAAGGCAAAATCCACTAACACAACTGCAACACACTAGAAATTGAAACAAAAGTAAGGCACATTAAGCAGCAAGAAATTTCTGGACAAAGAAGTTTGATTAATCCTCAGGCAAGTGTCTAACTTCTTGTGGTTCCTCTAACTTTAGGTCTGTTGGGCTGTGCCTGCTGCCTCAGGAAAGCAGGGACAGAATTAGCATTGCACACCTTTATTGCTGCTTCTGCTTAATATCAACATCCAGGACAGTCATCACTCAAACCAAAATGAAGTTCCTAAAGATTTTGGTACAACTGAAAAAGCCAGAGTTTTATGGCTCTCTCCCTCACCTACTACATTATCTATAAACTATTCCTTGTTGGAAATGAACTTCTAGTCAGGATGGCAGAGGACCAGTGTGTTATATATCAATATATGAATGTTATAAGAATGTAAGAATGTTTCATTCAATATGCTGCAAAACTTGCTATTAAGAATGAATCATTCTCCTCCTTGAGCAGTCTCTTCAATGCATCCAAAAATTTGCCATTTCTGAACATATCCCCAGTCAGGAAAGTCATCTACTCTTGTAGGGTGTGGGTCAGAAGAAAACTATTTATGGGATTTTATACAGAGTTTAGCAACAGCAGAGTTTAGAAACAACTTTTTCCACTTGACAACTTTGAAGACTCCTGCCAGTGCTCCATTTTGCCTGAAATTCAGATGGCAGATGCTCCTCAAGGCTGAGTGTAGAGGCTGGGACAGTTTCTGCTGCCTGGAGATCTCCCATTTCCTTGTTTTGTACCCACTGGCTTAGGAATATCTCAAGGCACACCAAAGGCAACTTTTCTTAGTGTTTTTTTGTTGTTTTTTGCTTCCCTGCTCCTGCTGGTCCTCTCCTTCTTCACAGCCTTCTGCAGGAAGGTCACCACCAACTGCAGGCCACCAGCTTGTGTTTAATTTAAACAAAACTACCCATTTAAAGATGTGCAGATGTCCACTGCTATCCTCAGGAGCTTCTGTGTCCTGCTTAATTTAGTGACACAGGTCTGTGAAAATAAAAAAAACAGGGAAAATGTCTCCTGCACGATTTCAGGAAGAAGCAGGATGTTTGAAGCTGAAATATGGGAATGGATGTGCATGTGGCCCATCTGCCACTCCCCCTACCCAGGAAAGAGCTCATTTGGAGAGGATCTGAACCACATGGAACAATGTCCTGTGGCAATCATTAAGTAGCCAAATGTCTCCTCAGGTTCCCTGGGAGAGATGAAAATAAAGATCAATACGTGTGTGATGAGACTGTTCAGAAAATTTGACTTCAAGGTAGTTGGGCTCCTTGACTGGGTGCATTTAATGTAAAACCCCACTGATCTTAGGACATCTCTTCCTCAGGTGTCCCAGGTGATTCCATCTCAGACAATAACCTCATATGAATAAACAACTTGATAAAAGCCCCTCTGCTCATCAAGTCTTCTCAACCAATAATTTTTTTATCATTTTTCATCAATGTTTGGGTTCCTTGAGGAATCCAGCCTATAACAAATGTGTCGTAGATGCTCTAACAAGAAAAGAACAGATGCAAGTTTAGTGAATATTGAGTTTTAAACTCGTCCTGCAGTGATTTGTGGCTGTGTCACTGCAAATATTTTTCAATGTCATTGCCTAAGCCCTGGCTGTCACTAACATGGTCAGCTGGGGAATAGAAGGCCTAACACTATGATCTTGGTATTAATGGGAGCTGTTGAGAGTGGCAAAGGTGATAAAGTATTGTTTAGTTACTGGTGCCATACTTTTGCTGCAGGACATTATTATAAAACGTTGTGGTTTTTGTCAGATTTCAATCACCTCTCCAATAACATATTTAGAAACTTACTGCAAAAAATATCTTTGAGGGTTTTTGGATTTTTCTTTTTGTCTCTTTATTGTCTTTTTTATTTGGTTTCTTTGCCTTTAAACTGGAGCTAAGTAAACTTAACATCTTAAAGAAAAAAAGACTGTCTCTGTCAGGCTGTCTCTGAAGTCCAGTTTATTTTCAGTTTGGTTGGACTTGTTTTTATGCAAATGTTTTAGATTGAATGCTTAATTCAGACTGGGGGAAAAAAAATGAATCCCTGCAAACTGGGCTGGATTGGCAGCTACTAAAGGCAATATAGTTCAGCTCCTGTTCCAGACCTCTGGATATCTGGTAGTCTATCCTTCCTCCTGCTGTGCATGTATATTTTATACTAATGTTAATGGGAGTTATGTGTGGATATTCAGCAGAGAGAGCACACCCCATTTGGTAGGTAAATTTATGTGTCACTCTTTTTTCATTATTCCCCAGACCAGTACAAGGAGAAATAGAGATATAAGATTTATAAAGCTTCTACAATATCCTGTTTTGCCAAATTGTATTCTAGCAAGGGCATGACAGGATTACTTGCCTCACCCTTGACACCAGAGCAACACAAATTAATGGCTCATTGTCACTGTCATTAAGAGTAGCCCTGCATGTTTTTAAGTTATAATTTAAAACACCTGAAATCCAAGCTTTTATTGATAGGCAAGATTGCTCCATTTTAAACCTTTTGATGAATACATTCGCTGTTACTTTAAATGAGGCACAGTCTCTCTTTACAAAAAAAGGATATAAAATTAGATTATGAGAGTTTATATAGCTTTTAAATATCAAGCTGTCAGGGCTTGTGCAGGTAGAAATATTATAATCGAAGAATGGCAAAGAAAGAGTTTATATTAGAGGGAGGGTTTTTGAAAAAATTCATACCAAGTAGAATATAATGGAGACAGGTTTTTTGCCAGTGCTTTGGCTCTGCTGACCTCCATTTGCAGCAGAGATTAGCCTGATAAAGCCGACACAACCTCAATAAAACACTAACAATGGAAAGAAGTAAATAGAAATCATATTAAGCAGCAGCAATATTGCATGAATTGAAACAAAAATTTAGGTATAATAGCCTTGGTGGGTTTTAATATTGTTCCCAATCGCATCACAATATGAATCATATCACAGTGATTCTAAATAACATTTATCATCTTTAAATCTTCTCTCCTAGAAGATGACTCACATTATTTGAGAGGGTTTTTTTGAAGAGTTCATACATAATTAAATGTGCTGGAAGCAAAGGGGACAAAATGCCTTGAGAAACAACAACTTTTTGTTATATGTTCAATTAAATGCCACAATTACATATTTATTGTTATTTTGCTACCTTGCAGAAGTTAAATGAATAGAATAATAGAAAGGTATTGCAGGACAGGACTCAAATAAATCCAGATGGGAAATTTTATTCAGTTTTCAATTACTGCAGCATTGCTAAATTCTGGGCACAATCTGTAGACCATGACAAAATGAAAAGATTGGTCAAAAATGCATTTATAGGGGATTAGAGGCTAAATATAACAGAAAGATGGTTCAATTCATTTTGTCAGAAAATTATCTGTCCAAGGGACTATATCTTCATTTACAAGGAAAAAGTTTAATCCATTACATGGATGGACTTTGCTTTTCAGGGGACTCTGGGGTTCAAATTGCAGGGGTCCACATCTCAGTGAATCAAGACAGGCTTGAAGTGGTCATGGAAGACTCCAGACTCAAAGGGGAGAGGTAGGAGACAATGTCAAACCCCCAAATTTTTACCATCCTGGCTCCAAAATGGTGATGGTGGTGACATGTTCACTCCCACCCATGTGGAAAGATCCCACAGCTGGGAAGACACCAGTCTGTGTCTCCCTGAGTGAAAGAGAGGCCTTTATTCACCCACAGAGCCACTTAGGAGGACTTAAATGCAAATGTTGATGTTGAGGGCAAGGTCTTGGAAGTGAAGCAGGAGTTTGAGTTGTTTTAGGGTGTGTCTGAGGCAGGGCCTGTCAGACAGCATGCCCTGAAAATCCCTCTCCTCTCTTACCTTGAGAGAAGCACCTTGCACAGGAGTCTGACTTCAGGACAGAGGGGCAGGGTGGAAGAGGTTTTACAGTGACTTCTGTGAGCCAGAGAGAAGTTTGATAACAGGATCCATGTTTACCCCTGGAAGAATTCTCTACCAAGGTCCTTGACACAGAAACCAAGAGAGAAGGATAAATAAGAGAAACCTGCAACTGCCTATTCCAATGAGCACTTTGTCTTTCCTGACCAATGAGTAAACTTATGAGTTTTTAAAAAATGTATAAAAAGCATGCATGCTAGAATAAAAATGGTTTGAAGCTTTCTGAAAATGGAGTGTGTTGCTTTGTATTGTGACCATCTCAACTACAACAGTCATGGGTGTGGAGCCCAAACAATGGAAGGAATTTAAGTCCAGAGGATGGATAAGGAATGAGGCTCTGTGTGTCCTACTGGCCAATGCACCTTCCAGGTCTGCAGGGGGGTTTTGTGAGTTGCAGCCAGAGGAATGTTCCCATTTTGCCCAGAAAGCCAGGCTGGTGCCTCATGCACAGCTCTGGGTGCTCTTGATGGCAGGGTGCCAGCAGGAGTTTGCAGATGGGCTCTGGTTTGAATACTTTGGACATCAATAGTGACCTGGGGACAGCTGACATGAGCTGAAAAATGAGAAACGTAGGATATTTATCCATTTAATATCATGAAGTCTGATACTGATGATACCTAACCAAGATCAAATAGACAGTGCAGTCTGTCACCTACCATTTATCACCTTCCACAGACTAGGTCTAGCTGGCTAAATATCCAACTTTATTAATTAAAGGGTTAATTCAGAGGTCCTTAATAGGGGCCTATCTTTAGACTTTGTTTCTCTCTGTTTGTTCCAGGACATGGCAAAAAGGATCATAAAAGTCATCTATAGGAAAAACAGAGCAGCATTTGTGTATTGCATGATGGTGATTTGAAGATACAAATTGTAGGTATCCTTGACTGGTCAAAGA
>VZRH01007630.1:144330-160547 GCA_013397555.1 Urocynchramus pylzowi
GTCCTCTGGTGCTGCAAGGACAATCCTCCTCCAGGATTGTCCTCTGGTGCTGCAAGGACAATCCTCCTCCAGGACTGTCCTCTGGTGCTGGAAGGACAATCCTCGTCCAGGATTGTCCTCTGGTGCTGGAAGGACACCTGGCCCAGGGGTGTCCTGCCAAAGCCACCTGAACTCACAACTCTGGGGTCTGCTCCTAAATGAGAGCTTTGAGGCACCACCACCAGCAGAACCTTGGAGGTCAAACAGGGTATGAATCTGATTTAAGCTGGGTTCATATGAAGCAAAGAGTCCCAGAGATTTCTGCTTGAGACTGATCACCCCCATATCTCTGACCCCCAGTGCCAGTGAGACAGACAACATCATGGTCAAGAGGGAGAAGGGATTTTTTGGTAAATTTTGTATGTGCAGAGGTGGGGACTTACACTGAGCATTGGCTCTGAGTAATTCCAAGAACTGAATGCCTTTAAAATATACTGCTGTGCTCATAATGGCTTGCCAGTGTTTCACATTAACCTTTAGACTATTTGAATTTAACTCTGTAAGTAAGCTAGATAGCTTTCTAAAATGGTAGATAATATAACAAAAAAGGTGCAGACGTGGATGAAGATATGTGAGCAAAGCAGTTATTAAAATTAGAATGATTGATGCTATTATATTCTGAGGTATCCTACATGTGCAGATCTAAGTGGCTGTTCTTTTTAATATGCATATGCAGCTGCTAATTGGGGGGCAATTAGTAGGTAAACTAACCCAAACTACACAAATAAATACAGGGCAACAGGAAAGAAAAGGCTGCTCTTTGATACTCTTCAGTGTGCTGGAAGATTGCTCTTTGGGTTCCAGGGACCAAATTTGTTAATAAAATCAAGGAGTTCAGTTTCCTTGTCCTAGACTCACATGCAAAACAGGAATATAAGAATGTTGAGCAATGAACTCGTTTGTGTCATGTCAGACACCACAGACCTTCTGAGGGGATCAAAAAGCTCCACTAAAAAAAGCTGCCAAGAAATCTACTCAGGTTTCACACTGCTGGGTTATTTTGTACCCTCTACATGTGTTAGTGGTTCTGGAGGTCCTTCAAAAAGTGAAAGACTTTTTGCTCAGTAAGTGGCTAGCTGGGAGCATCATTGCATCACATCATATCCCACTCTACCTGCACATCTTAAAACCAGTCTGGCCATGGCAGTGGAAGCAGAACTGGGAGCTATGGGTGCACATCCTCCTGATCCATAACTCCCTTTAATGCTGATAGAAGTTATGCACTGGCACGGAGAGGAGAATCCAGCACAGAGAGCTGGGGATCATCCCAGACTCACACAGCAGCACGCTGAAACGTCCCTCATGCAAAATATGAACTTGATTTCCTCCTAATTCCCTGATGCATCTCCCTGCCAGCCCAGAAACTCACACCCATGCAGAGGAATGATGTGTGGGAGCAGCAACTGGCAGAATTACAGTGATGAGAAGCAGAAATCTCAATTATTTGGAAGTGGACCTTATCTGTGAGGATGCTGGAGGTCAGCTCCTTGTTTACACTAGAGAAAGCAAAGACAGAAATTGCCACCTGGCAGAAAAGATAAAATAGAGAGAATGAGGCATAAAAGTTTTCTAGTTTACTTATTAGCACTATATGTAATTGGATGGAAGAAGCAGGTTTCAAAAATTTGTCTTACTGTAATGACCATAATTTTTTAGAGATCGAAAATGAATCTGACTAGAAAATACCATTAAACTACCAACTTGCTTAAAATTTAAAGGGTAATTCACATATAATGCTTTTATTTAATAGCCCAATTTACAAAACGTCTAAAATTAATGCAGATCTTTTCAGGACAAAATCAGCTGTAACTGCACCAACTAATTTTTGCTCATTTGAACTGAATTATTAATAAGAGAGAAATATACCATATGTTCCCAAAAGAGCTGGATACATTTATTTCAAATAAAATTGCCGTGTTTGGTGGAATATAAGAGGTTTAAATGCTTTCAGAGAAATGGGTTACTTATATACTGATTTAATAGAGTATAAATCAGGCTGCATAATTAGGGACACAGCTGTTTCCTAACCTAAAGCTGCCAGCTTTTGTTGGTTAAGTTCCTTTATCACCTGCATGGCTTTAATCAGCAATAATTTGTTCTTCTTGTGGAGCAATACAAGTTAATCAATAATTTTGCTGTTTGTACCATACTGGAAAAGGGCTTTTATGGCTGGTTTAGCTTAAACTGGGCACACGTTCTCCTGACTTATTCACTTGACTTGTTTAATTTTATGGTGATCCTGATGCTAATTAAAAATGGAAGTATTTTTTGGTAGCTAAACCTCTGCTTGCACAGGGTGCAGAGATATATTGGATTAACTTTTTAATGCATGTTCCTAAGTTTGCACTACATTCACATTTGGGCATAAATTCCAAATCCTTACCTGTAGGCTGAAAATCTGCTCCCAGAAACAAACAAACAAAAAAGGGGTTAATGAAAATTCCTCTTCTATTCAGTTTGTTTTAAAGAGTTCCTTGACCAGATATCAAAACAAGAAGACTCTGTGCATATTTCATCTACAACTGGAATTTACTCTTAGCCAACACATCTGGCAACAGCACCATGTTGTGGGGCCATGGCTTTATTCCTAGAAGGCCAACAAGGGAAAGATTTTTTAAGTGAGTATATTTACATCTGGTTTTCCCTCATTTTGTGCTGTAATGTGAATTTAGGTGAGCAAAACTGTTCAAACTGATCTATGCATTATCTTCTAATGGGTTATCTGGAAGACTATGCTTTTTAAAACTCACATCCATGACAAAAAAGGATGGGAGACTTTCAAGTCCTTTGACATTCAGATGAGCCAAATGCCCAGGGCAGAGTGATGCGGCTCAGATGAGCATGAAAGAAGCAAAGTTTCACTTGTAAATATTTTGGTTTTCCTACAGAGCCGTTCACACCTCATATTTTTCCTCTTAAGAAAGTTTTAAACCCTAATTCAAATCCCATCAAGCTCCCCTTGGCTTTAGAGTCTTGGGATCAGGGGAAAGATTATGACTCTTTCCATAATCTGCTTTGAGTTGAGATTTATGTAATACATCAAATATGTTCATAATATATTCATACAAATCTTAACCTCTAAAAATATGTAGACACACATATATGTATATTCTTAGCTGTCTGAACATTGGAGTATGGTAATTTTAAAAGTCTTGAAGGACAAAAGGTAGAATGTGATATTTCTAAATCAAATTCTTAAAGTGTACTTGGCCACGTGAAAGCCACTGGCTACATTCAGCTACTTGTTGAATATTACAAAAAAGCAGCACATGATACAAATTTAAACAAATTATATCTGAATATTGTTATTTGCATCCCAGTTATCTCTAACTAATGCAAGTCTACAAATTCACCTCTGCAAAAGGGGATGAATTTTCCAGTCTGCTGTGGCACTGTGGAGGCTCCAGTAGCACCACCTTCAAGTAAGAGGATGTTCCTTAACTGCAAATGTAACTGTATTTTTATTTAGGGGTGGAGGAAGGAGATGGAAAGGGCTGTGAGTGATTGCTAATGACAGGTTTATATTTTAAATAGTTATATTTGAAGTGCATCTGCTCCTTCCAGCCTTTCCCCTTGTCTTCCACAGGGTTACACACGGATAATCACATTCCTTCCTTTTAGAGCTAGAATATTCTTTTAAAACCCCAAAGAGACAATATGCAACTTAAAGTAGAAAATTGGCTTCACTCACAAATTATGCATTAAAGAGATTTTGTATCTCACTATATGTCTTGCTCAGAGGGAACTTCCACGTTCGCAGATTCCAGCTGTGCAAGACATAAAAATTTTATACTGTAACTTTTACAGACTGAGAAGGACTTTCTCCACAGTTTCAGTCATTTGGGGGAGCTGTCACAAAAGAGCAAGCTCAGTCTGACACCTCCTAATTAGCTCTCTGTCCCTGAGGAGAGGAATAATGCCACCAATGGGGACAATCTGGAACTTCTCGCCAGCTGACTGAGAAACGTCCCAGTTACAACCCAAAAATGTCCCTTCCACTCAGGGCCAAAGTTCAATACATAAATGCCAACCATTGTAGAAGTAAACAAAACAAGTTTTGCAGTGTTTTTCTTTCTTCCTTTGACAGCTCACATCACCACTCTCTGGAGAGTTCCCCAGCTTGTTTAGATCTGTGGTTTCCTGTAAAGAACTGCCTTCCCTGGCTTGATGCTGATGTAGAAGCCATGGAAATGTTGTGCCCAAACTCATTCTCCACGTGCTCCAAAACACAGGTATGGCCACACAAACGTGAGCCATCCATTGTGTGGTCCATGGACACCAGCAGATGCTCCAGGAGCATCACTCTGCCACCAAACACACATCCTAAAATTCCCCTAAAAAACCTTTCCCTGGGAAATTGTTGAGGTTTTGGTCAACAGAGTGAGTCCTCGGCTCTCCCATGGCTGAAATACATGAATTTTAGTTAATTTTCCTGTTAAGCTGTTCCTTCTCCCTGAATGTTCTTGCAGCCTTATTTCAGAGTATTTTATTCAGATTTATGAGTAGGCTTTCCTAGAATGGTTTGTGTTGGAAGAGACTTTAAAGACAATTTCCTTCCAAGCTGCCGTGAGCAGGGATGCCTTTCACTTGGAGGGCCAAACCCACCTCAGCAACCTCATGTAATACTTACATTTTCACCATTAAGAGTAAAAAAACCCCAAAACTCCTTTCTAAATTTGAATGTCCAGAGATACTCCCCTCTACTGACTGGGGACTCCCCTCTGCCAGGGCTCAGGGAAGGCAGGATCTCCATAACTTGCTGATTTTATCTATATTTAATTTTAATTTTTTCCTCACTCTTCCAAGAAGCACCATTAACAGTAATGGAAAAGTTATTTGGGAACATTTGGTTTATAATGTTTATCACATTGCTACACAATATATGTTATAGCTTTAAATCAATATGTGCAAGTAAAGAACCAGCAATTAAACAACTGCTGCTTTCTATGCACAAAAAATGTGATTTTTCTCCTTCATATCTAACATCAACTGCAAATATATGTGTAGCTGTGGAGGCTTGGCCCTTAAGTCTTAATTTTGAAATGCTGAAAAAAACTGAGAAGGGCTTGTAAACAAGATGTATTTGGCAATTCCTCCAGTGTACTTTGATCTATGTAATATAGGTCAGCGCTCAGTGCTTCATTCTACATTCTCCCAAATATCTAATTGCCTAATTATTGCATTATTTCACAGGCAGTTGGCTGAAAGGGTTTGTATGGGAGTGTGGCAGAATAAGAGAGCTGTCAGTCTTTGGTTATGGTCCTATAGTTCTAATTCAAGAATTAAATATCTGTCTTTTCTAAAAGTCATTACATGATTTATTGGAAAATTGGTAGAAACAGCCCTGGGGGGGTTGTGCTCAAAATCTGGTTTAGAAGAGTGGCTGCTAGCTATGACTTTTGATTTTCTTGTCTCAAAATGAATAGCACTGCCTGTTTCTATGCAAATGAAATGTTTGAATGTATTTTTTAAAGATAGATTATAATTGTTAATTTAATTGTATTTCTTATGCAGAGAGGTGATTTGTGTTTTGCTCTTTATTTCTAGAGGAAACCCCTTTTGCTACTGATTCCCCAGAAGTGCAGGACTGCTTTTTTTCTGTTGTTTGATAGCTCTAAAATGTCCTGCAGAAATTGTAGGTCAAGAATTACAGCCATGGTAAATCATGCCTCATGAATGAGAAGTCATCTGTGATTTCTCTGGGGTTTTTTTGGTCTGTCTTTAAAATGAGAGTAATATTCAGAAGAAAATAAAGGCTTCTTTAACATATATTGGCATAAATATGAACCATTCCCACATATGCATATTTGTGATATTCCAGCTTTGTTGACATCTAGAATTCAGGCTGCATCTACCAGAGAGGATGCTCTATAAAAAAGCCTCAAGAAAAAAAAAAACAAAAACAAACCAAAAACCAACAACTAGCTAGAGCAACTCCCAGCAGTTATATTTAAAAATATAATTAAATTTCCTTTCTGGGTATAAAAATGATCACTGTCCACCATGAACCCAGGGGTGCCTCCATCCTGTCTCCCCTTAATTGTTGAGAAGCTACTTGGCAATTTTTTTGCTTTATGCAGCTTTCAACGATTTCATTGCCCAAACATCACATTTTTTTTAGTGATTTCCCCTTTTCCTGTGCTTGAGGACCAAGACAGGAATAGGTGGCTCATACACCCTCTGAGCACTAGAGCTGGGGACACCCAGGGGACAGGACAAGGGATGGGTATTGGCTGCTTCTCTGGGGGCTCAGTAGCCCCCAACTCCTTTGGTGTGGGCCAGCAACTTCATCACCAAAATTTCTTCTCTCTGCCTCCCTGCTGACCCATTTACCTCTGTTTCTGAAATAACTGATCCACTTTTGTAATGCCAAGGAGCACAAAATGGTTGCCCTGTGCTGCCATCTCCAGAGGAGCTGCAGGAGGTAGATGAGGGCTGGCTTCTTTGTGGCTTCACTCAACTCCTTCCTTCCAGGAGCTGCCTCCCATTTCATGGGAGCTAGAGCCTCACAAAAATCAATAACTTTCTACCAAAGTGTCTGTCAAACACAATCATGATCATGGCAGGAGAGAAAAAGTCACCAAAATGCAGGTATAAAAGCAGACAAGGGTTAACTCTCCTATTTATGCATCTGATAATTTATAAGAATTATTTGCATTTATTGTCAGCCACTGGACTCATGTAATAGCCCTAAAGCTGCAAAGGGCAGAGAAGAGGCACATGAGATGCAGCTGGATGGACACAATAGATTGAGCATCTCCAAAGAACTCCCATTAGAGTCCAGTGGGTCAATAATCCACAAACCAAGAAGGATTTACATGATGGACCATAAAAGCTGCTTTGGAGCTGTTTTATCAAGGCAGGATCTGGCTTTAAAACAGATGGTGATGTGCAGGTCTTGATGCCTTTCAAGATGCCATTTTAGTTTACAGCAAAACCAAGAAATGGTATAAAATTAGTAAAAGGATGATGACAGCATCACAATAGGTTATTTCCTTAATTTCACAAAATAACTTTCTGAGATCCATTGTATTTCCTACAACGAAACTGAAAACTTAGCACAAGGCAGTCTCTGTACACTGTGAGCTATGAATAAGACGCACCTTTATTGAGAATAACAGAGATAAAAATATTTTTTCTACATTATTTTGACATGGTATGTTCAGTAAAGACCTAGGGAAATAGTGTGACCTATTTCCAGGTGTAGGCAAACTGGGTTGAATCTGTGGCAGGAGAATGTAGAGGAGATGCTACTGTACCCTCTCCTTCAATTTATTTGCTCAAGGTATCCAAAAATTGACTTCAGCTTGGTTAAATACAAAGCAGCCTCAAAACTCCTCTAATTTATGGCCTTGAGGACTTCCTGTGTATCACCTTCATTCCTTTCTCTGACAGAGGACTGCACTTTTGCAGACTGAAACTTGCATTGGAGAAGAAATTGGGGGCAAAATAAGGGGGAACCCCCAATTTTATTGACCTTTTCTTTTGTGCCAGGACAGTGGTATCAAATGGACATGGAAAGCACCAGGTTTTATTTCCTTCCAAACAAAAAATTCACAGAGTAAAAAAAAAGCTCTGCAAGCACAACACATAAGAATATGATCATTGCAGCTACGTGGTAAATCTGCAAAAGACTTAAACATTAAAAATTAATCTCAAGACTTTATTATTCCTTTGTAACTCAGCACTGCAATGATCTTTGTGTAGTGGAGGGCTCTGCAGTGCTCATATGTGCTCTCATGCCTCGGCAGAATGCCATGAATTAAGGATGGAGCGTAAACCTCGCCTTTGAATTTCCTGGCTTTTGTTGGTTTGTGTCATAAACTCAACATTATTCAAATCTCGGGTTTTGTATTTAATATTATTAAACGCCTCCTCATCAATGCCAAGTCTGTAATTGGTCACAGTGAATAGGTGATTAGACAGATAAAGTGCAATTGTGATTGCAAAAACTATCACCAGGTTTGCCGAGGACAATAATTATGTAGGTTATAATGTTTGAAAATATTGCCTAAATCTCCTTCCCACATGTTGTTTGTGATGGAAAACAATTAGACAAAGGATTCTTTTTCTAAGCTGCCTCTGATTCAGATTTGCCTGATGAATGGTCTTTATACTGAACCCAAAGCATTTGTTCCAAGTAAATTATATGTCATTGCGAATGCAAAAGGTCTGCTTCACAATGTTTATTGGGATAAATTAAATCTTCTAAAGATGGTAAACAGAAGGCCTCAATAATGATTCACTTCTGTATAGTTTAAACTGAAAAGGATGTTGCAGTTAGAAGGATGGAGATGAGGCAAACAACACTCCCTGCTTTGTATTAACAACATAAGAGGTACAATAGGGAAATTTAATTTGATACTGATCTACATGAGGCATAACACAGCAACACAGTTTCAAATGCTACTTTTCTAATGGCAGCCTTTGAATTGCAAATTTCCACCAAAACCACCTGATTCATTACTTGAATGCATTCCCAACCCAGCCAAGGAGTTTCTCTCCCTGCTTCCATAGGGGCAGGAGCAGGCTCTCCTTCCTTACCATCTCAGGAGGAGGATATAAAACCCGAGGGATGCTTTCCTTGGGAAAACCTGGAGCCTGGAGGGTGACAGGCACACAGACAGCCTGTCTAGTGCTAAAAAAAAAAAAAAAAAAAAAAAAAGAGATGCTTCTGCCTTTGCTGCAGCAGCCAAGTTTCTCCTTGCAGGGAAAGGTCAGATCCTAGAATAGTCCGCAGCCTTGTGCTGGGAAAAGACACTGCTCAAAGTTGGCAGTGCTTTGAAAACGTTTTGTCACTTCTGTGGGCCCTCAAAAAGCCCTCTAAAAGACATGGCAATCTTTCCTTTAATGCTCTCAGGCTCCAATGGAAAAGTGCTGTGAGGATGGCAGAGCCCTGGAGAGCAGAGGAGCCTTTGGCAGGAGGCTGCACACACCATGGCCCCATGAGCACTGGGACATCTTCAGTGGTGTGAGAGAGCTGGGATTCAGCCACTTCACCTGTGGAAGAACCCAGTGGGCTGTCTGGGAATCTGTATTCTCCTTGAGCCTAAAGGGAATTTATGGGAATTTTAATAGGTGTCGGTTAATTAGTTTACAACCGAGCTTAAAACAATTTCTGTACATGTCTGTCAGGTCTTTTAGTCCCTCCATTAGCTCACTCTTTCAACCATTATGTGTCCAAATTTCCAGCTCACTGAAATCTTGCTTACAGGTGATTAAAAACTGTCCTATGGACTATTAAAGTGCTCCACAGAAAATTACTAGCTGGTACTCAACCATTTTGTTGTCTCTATTTTTAGAATATTTGTTTCTTTTAACCCACGTTCTGCATTTCAGGTGTTTGGACTGCTTACAACATCCCTTGGAAGGTTTTCACCACCTACTTACTGTTCATTAGCATTCACAGTCACAGGAACACCTTTAACTCACATTCATGCACACTCTCCCAGACAAAAGATCTATTAGTGGGATTTCATACCTGATCTCAAGTACATTGGTAATTAAACATCTATAAATGTTGAAAAATAAATAAAGGTTTGCTTGTTACTTGGAGGTGGCAAACAATTTCCTATTTGCTTCTAGGACAAACTCCCCATCCTCCATACACCCTGAATGTGCTGCCACCTGAGAGGACTGGCAGGAAGTCAGAAGGGCAGTTTGAAATTTCCCAGCTGTCCAGCAGCTGGGCAAAGGGGATGTGCAGCAGAGCAGGTACAGAGATCTGTGGTCACAACAAACATCAGCAGCAGCAGGACAGAGAAGGAGATTCAGTACTTAAGGTAAAGCCAGTAGAATGTAGATAAGCACATATTGCATCTTCACCTCTGAGGAAGGCACAGACAATATAGACAAGATGTGAACACTCTCCTTTAGTGCTTCCAATAATTTGTAAATAAAAAAATACCTTTGTGAACTCTAGGTTTCCCCCTGCTTAGCAGATGGCCAAAGGAAGCAATTACAGTGTGTACTAAACCCAGAGAGTTTTCTTCACAAAACAATTCACTAAAATCCTTTATATGAGAACAAGCTTTCATTAATGACCTCTTTGAATTTGACTGGTGAGCCCAGCAATAATACACGGGTATTGTTAGAAATGTAAATGTAAAGAGATAAGGAAATTTTCAGGCAAATCTATATTTAATTTCAAAGAAAAGCTGCTCATTTCTAATGGCCCTGTTTGCATGGATATCTGATGGTAAGGCTAGGGGAGGGTCACAGCAGATAACACCTAACAGGATCATTGAATGAAAAACAAATATTTATTTTCTCTTTGTCTCTTTGGGACTCATTTGCATTAAAACTGCAGCTTTCCCAGAGACTGTTAGTGAAAAAAAAGCCACCCTAATTTATGCATTTAATATTAGGAAGGCTGTTTGAGATTAAGGTTATATAAAAGCTGATTCCACTCCACATCCTCGTCTCTCCACAAAGAACACGAAGCTGAGACAAACGGTCTGGGTGCTCCGTTTGCTGTATACCTCAAATTTGCATTTTATTGCACCAATGTATTTTTATAACTGTATTATAGATCCTATTGTCACACTTGGTTTCTTTCCTGAATTCCAGCTGCTGTTCCACAAAGCTATTTGTCACTTATTTTAACCTTGAGCATGCAAAACTCCTCACAGGTTTAAAATTAAGCAAGAGCTTACGTGAAGAGACATTTAATGCCTTCAGGCAGCGTTGCCTCACTACCTGAAGCTGTTTTGCTTTATCTCCAGTGCCCTCCCTGATCTTTGGCTCTGCAAAAACCTTTTTGTTGTCACCCTTAATGCCATGAGATTCCTTCCAGAAACTAAATGGGTGTGGATGCATTTTACATTGAATAAGTTTATTTTTGCTGAAGTCTGTTAAACTCACTGTCATCGTGGAACCACAGAATGGTTTGGGCTGGAAGGGACCTTAAAGCTCATCCAGTTCCCCCTCCTGCCATGGGCAGGGACACTTTCCACTGTCCCAGGCTGCTCCAAGCCCTGTCCAGCCTGGCCTTGGACACTTCCAGGGATCCAGGGGCAGCCACAGCTGCTCTGGGCACCCTGTGCCAGCGCCTCACCACCCTCACAGGGAGGAATTCCATCCTAAAATACCATCCAAAACTTCTTTTTTTTATTTTACAAGTCATGCTTGAAGGCTTTGTGAGGACAATAACTGCCCCAATTTGGGCTATAACTCTCCCAGGCACATTTTGCACCAGGGATGCTCCCACCCTCACAGGGCACCCAGAGCCTCTCACAATTGTGTCCTTGCTTTCCTTCTGTGACAGAATGCAAACACCCAAGGGATCGTTGAAAACCAAGGTGATTATCCAGGATACTTTGCATGCCTTTTTATATCTGTATTTGTCCCACTGTAAAACTGCAAAATGTGATCCTTCCTTTTTTATTGTCTGCTCTGTGTGAATAAGCATGTTGCAAAAGCCAATTGTTTTTCAAACCTGTTTTAAAATTGCTTTAAAAGCTGCACAAAATATTTATTTTAAACAAGTAGCAGATCTACTTTGAAGTGAGACAGGTTTAAAAAGAGCTAGAATTCAAGTAATGCAGGAGGTAGGATCTCTTGATGGAGTTTTATATGGAATAGCATTTCACATCAAAATAATTACATTTCTATGCTGATTAATGATTAACCTGGTTCTTTGTTGTTCCTTTCTGAATGCCAGCTTCAGTCCTGAGATAGACTTGCTCTGGAGTCAATAGGAGAAGTCATGTGAACGTCAAAACCCAGAAGTTATCTCTGTCATTAACCTTGAGAAGCACCATCGATTACTGGCACTAAGTAAGATCTAATGGCTGCAGAGAAACAACTGCTTCAAAAAACAATTTTCAAGGCATATTTGAAAATGAGTTAGATGAAGCTACAAAAATGTGGCATTGATATGATTTGGTACAGCTAACTCAGAATTGCTTTGTGATGCAGTTCAGCTAGATTTACTGGGATGATAAAGAAGGGAAAAGTCTCCATGTTGCCTTGTTTTCCAATCAAAATTAGCATCTGCCTATGATGCAGAAATTAATAGAAGTAGGCAGGCATGTGAGGGCAGTGCTGACACTCTAACAGGATCATTTTAATTCTGCACTATTCACTTTATCTCCTCTGTAACCCAGGTATGTTCAAAAATGTGACCTTATGCTTACAACCTGACAGGGAAAAATAAAGACATGTTTTGTGTGGGCTTGGGAGTTAGAAAAACATACTTTGAAAGAGATTTCCATCCCACTTTTTGGGATGAAAGGAATTTGCAAGCCTTGAGAATTTCAGCTGCCCATATCCTCACAAGTTCTTAAAACTAGAGATGTTACTTCTTCAGTAGGTAAAACACCAGTAATTTGAGTCTTTTTGAATTACTCTTTTTGTCCTTTTCGGGAAGTACAAAACTGGTTTTGTGGGGAGTTCTGCACCATTTAGGACAGAGAATTTGGCCCCAAACTGCCTTGGTGTGTCTATTTAGTACCTTGGGAGAGAAAATCTCCAGAGCAGACCGGATAAAAAATTTAACTCGAAATTGAGTCATGTGCTGTTGAAATCCTGTGAAAAGATAATGAAATAAAGGATGCTGTACTGAAATAAATTATGATGCAAAATTGTTCTACTCTTGGTGCCTGGCCAGCAGCAAATTGCAGAAATTTAAGGCTTAGGTTGGTGGCCCTAACTCAGATAAATATTCAAATACACAAAGATTTTACCTAAGCAAATACTGTAGAGGCGTCCAGTCTGTGGTAAACTTGCATGAGACAGACTTTAGTCAAATGCACTCAGCTCTGCCTATTTTATTAAGATGTGACCCTTCTCCTGCTGCAAGCTCATCTCTTACACCATGATTTGCAGCAATTAATTGGTCTCCTCTAGCTGACTAGCAAATCCATATACTACTGTAATTACCTGAATGTAAAATATTTAGGAAATATCTATCATGCTCTTGGAAGTCTCAGGTCATTGAAAGAAAGCCAATGAAATTGCAAACAGGATGAAGGGATTGGCTACCAGGTACCTTTCCTCCCCCCTCCCCATCCTCTTGGCTCTTAGCATTTGTCTCTAGGGCATGACCAAATAGTGGCCATGTGTCATAAAGACATTTATCATGTAATTACAGCTTTAAGATCAGTTTCTGTTGATGTGAGATGATTACTTTGTATTTCACGCCTTTCAGGTTCCCAGCTGGGATTCAGAGGTTTAAGGACATGGGGTATATATTTTTTAAATTTATGAGATAGCCATTAATTTAATTAATTGGACCATAAGAGTTCAGTCAGTGACCAAATAAGAATCCTACGAAACAGAGACAACCAGATGTTTTATGAAGTTTCGATATTTTTGACGTGGATAACTTGGCAAAGCAAAGGCCTTTGTTTCCTCCTCAAGGAACAGAACATCTCTGTGGAGTAAGAAAAATGACACATCAAAGTCATTGCCTGTGAACCCTGACACTGGAATAAGAACATTGTTCAAATGAGGCTGTTTTAAACCTGGCTTAAATTGTATTGTTCTTATGTGCTAGCAATAGCCCAGTGCCATTCCTATGTGGCTGACATCAATATTGCATCCTAAATTCTGGGCTCAGGCCTGTAACTGTGATTCCTCTACTTAATTTTGGGACTTTCTGTTGTGTGTTTAGGTGATTTTGTGTTTTTAAATTGATATCTGATTTGAATTATTCTGAGAAGGTTCCTGTCACCAAGGTGATCACAAAGCTGCATTTTCAATGTTCACTACATTTCTATGAACTTTCCTGAAGATGGATTTCCATTGAGCTTCCAGTTCTTCTGATATTGAAGTCAGTTTTTTTGACAATCCTCACAGCTGTTTAAATTAATATATGCCATTTTTAAAGGCTTCATTGAAACCATTTAAGATTTTAGTGGAATGGGTTTTAGCTTTCTTTCCATTATCTCCTTACCTGAGACACAGCAGGAAATCCAGGACTGCAGCTGTGTCTGAGTTGCAGCCAGACAAAATATTTTATGCTTTTACCAGTTAAAGAATTCAGCCTGGCTCCTGTCCAGAGAGAGCCCCAGATCTCAACATTTACCACAAACAGCTAAAACCATAAATTTTACATCAAGGATAGAACGAGATGGAATTTCCCACCATGGCCCAGCCCTCAGCAGCCAAGGTCTGCCTTGTGCTGGAGGGTGATTTGCTGCTCCCTGGCACTGGCACGCTTGCATGGGCACATCAGACTGGCAGGAATCCAGAACAATGGATCATGAATTAAGTCCAAAGCTTCTTGCTGAGGTGGTGTGTGCTGGCAGAGCTCCTCAGCATCAATGGGCTCCTGTGGATGCCACCAAGGCACTCACCTGTCATACTGCCAGCCCTGTGGTCACAGCCACCAATGTCACCCCCTTGAAAATAAAAAATCACATCCAGTTGTGATGCACTGATCCAGCAGCACATTTCTAATATTTTCTTTTTTTGGGGAATGCACTTGCCTAATGGAAATTATTGTGGAAGCATTAAAGCAGGGGTAGTTACCAAAACTTAAATCAGCTCTATTTGTCTCTTCTGTTGAAACATAAAAATGCAAATCTGGCTAAGGAGTGTAAAAGGATGAGCAAGCAGGCAGGTGGGACTTACACTGTGAGGAAAACAACAGCAGAAGTGTCGTGACAGCAGAGGAATTCTGTCTGGTTTGGTCTGAGGGCACAGGCCCGGCCCTGGCTGTCCCAAGATCACCGCACGCTGCCAGCCAAGCTGTTCTCATGCTTAATTTACAGCTCACGAGGTTCATGTACTGTCTGATGAAAAATCTCAGTGGGAACTTGCAGGAGAACATAGAACAGTGACCAAATGATTCACATTTCTGCAAGGAATGGAGAGCTCCTTTGGCCCAGAGATGCCCTGATGATGTCTGGCACCAAAGGTTGATATCAGGGGCTTTCTGATCCCTGAGTTTCTTTTGGATTGGAATGTTCTGCTCAGTGTGACACAGTCCTCACCTTTTGCATAACTCAGAGTCACATTTGCAGTAGATCAGCAGTTAGAGAGGCTGGGGAAGCTCCCCTGGAAGCTGGATCCTAATCTTGGTGCTGAATGTTGCCTAGTGTGTACAGTCACTACAAGTTATGTGTGGGAAAAGCAATAGGAATTGTCCTGACTGTTAATGATGTTTACTTCTTTTTGAATAATAAATAAAATTTTAAAAACGCCAATCGATAAATGTCTATTTATTTTGATGCTGGCCTGATAGAAAATAGGATTTTGCTATGCCAAAAAATATTCTTTGCCCTTTTCTTTGGTGCATTCTTGTTTTTCAGGTAAATTTATCTCCAGGCATCTTCACTTTAAAATGGTAATAAAAGATCCTGAACCCTCTGTGTCTTAGGAATGTGTGCAACTAAGAACAATTCTCTTGCAAACCAATTTCCATGCTCTTTTAGAAGCTGATACAGAAACATTCCACACAGTTAATATTTAATACCAACATTCCATGAAAAATTCAGCTGCTAATAAATGGGATTTATTTATTTTCTGCCATTTAAATTGCCACTGCTGTGGTCCTAAAACTGTTGATGGATAGATTATCTGAAGTGGAAACAAATACTCATTTGTTATGGGCTGGTTTGTGTTTATAAAAGGTGTTTAGGTTTAGAAATGAACTCAAGCTTATAAAGGAACATGAACATCTTGGAAACATCAGTCCTGAGCTCCTGCTTGTTCTGCAGGGGACAGAAATCAGTACAGGATGGAAAGACTCCTCAGTAAAAGAGACAATTCTCACAATCATTGCTGGCAAAGACAAATTCATGCCAGTAAAGCATTCAGTGCTGCAGCGTGGGGCCTCTACTGCTCCTTTCTTACATCCTGGCATGGCACAAAATGGATTTGAACATGCAACACACCACCCAAGAAGATTTCTTGTTTCTGTGCCTGAATAAAAGATGCATATTTGTATTCTGTACTTATTAAAACAGAAGGAAACATTCCAGCTGGATACCCAGGTGCTCTGGATTGCTGTGTTCTTCCAAAGGCAATTACACTGTCCACTTAGAAAAGAGGTGTTATGATTCCTCCACATTTTCCATAGCATCAAAATTCACACTTGCCCTTTGAAAGCTTGCATTTGCTCCTGTGTGTCAGACCCAGGCAGGTACCAGGCTGGCATTTCCTCCCTCTAGATTTTCAAAGAAAATCTCTGTGTAATGGTCATACCCTCATCTTTTCTTTTCTTTTTTTTT
>VZRH01007630.1:160565-171595 GCA_013397555.1 Urocynchramus pylzowi
CCTCTTTTTTTTCTTTTTTTTTTTTTTTTTTTTTTTTTTTTTTTTTTTTTAATATAAAAATAACAGAGAAAGAGAGGCATCAAAAGCAATTTTTCATTCCCACATGTGTGTGGTAAAACCCAGATGTCAGGCTTTTTGTGGTGATGTGATTCATATCACTTCAGTGTGGGATGTTAGCTCTGCATTTAGTCTTGCCTGGACTGTAACGAAGGACACCAATTACTCTGGTGATTCCAGCTAAAAGCTGCAGGAGAGGCATTAGAATACAGGAAATGTATAGGGGAATGCAATTTCAAAGTGGATGAAAAATGTGTGAGTGGATGAACATTCAGTGAGGTAATTACCGCTCAGGTTTAGTCCTGAATTTTCTTCTGCCTTACTCTAGGAAGAGCCTAATGGCCAGACCTGAGTTTTTAATGGCAACATTTGGGCAAAAAGTATGGCTATTAGGTGAGCAAATGTAGCACTTTATCCGGGAGGAGTGGAGATCACCTTCGGTGTCAAAAGGAAAGGAGAATCAATTCAGCTCTGTGAGCTGTGAAAGTTTGCAGCGGGAAATCCTGGAATGGTCTCACCCAGAGGGAGGGGAGGGAAGAGAGGCTTTGAGCCTGGCAGGTGATCAGCACAAAACACGTGTTCAGAGACAGTCAAATCCATTGGTTCCAGCCATCCCGGGGAAGTCTTTCCCTATTCCCAACAGCAGGGAGAGAGAATCCATAATTTATGCAAACCCAAGAAATTCCGATCAAAAGAAGTACAAAATCCAAATGAAACGTGAGCTCCATTTTCATCACCATGTGGAATGTGTTTCACAACAAGCCAGTTCCTTAGATTAAAAATAAAAATTGCAGCATTGGGTGTCTCCTTCAGGTAAAGTGAACACCACTTCCTGAAAAAAACAGTTTCAATTAATCTACACGATTAATCTACACAATTAACAGGTTCAGGTTTATTTCTCAAATAAGGTCACTAAATGGGTGGAGAAAGAGCAACATCATTTTTTTATTCCAAGGCCCTCCTGGGAAAAGCAGAGGAGTTGCCTCTAGTTTTTTTAGTGCCTCTGNGTTTTTTATCCCGTTTTTTATCTGGGAAAAGCAGGGAAGTTGCCTCTAGTTTTTTTAGTGCCTCTAGTTTTCCCAACTGGAAAATTTATACTCTAGTCTTAGAAACATCCTCCACCTTTCAAAGACATGTTCTAGTGGATCTGCACTGTCTGCACTGATCAAAACACCGGAGCTGTTCCTTGCTGCATGGCATTATTCAGGTATGCACTGAACCACCCAGTTCAGCTCTCTGTTAGGGAATGGGGTTCAAATTCAATGAAGCAGAGGGAAAATTTCATCTTGGTCTCACAGATCTAAAATATTTGTTGAAAGGAGGATAATACGCCCTGCATCTTCAGTGAAAAACTCATGTTTTACTTTTTTCTTAAAAAACCCCACTATAATAAAGGCATATCAAAATCATCATGGCTCAAGTAAACTTTTTCACTTTACATAAAACCAGAAAATAACTTTTTTTAATCTTACTTTTAAGTGGGAAAAAATTAAGAGTGGAATGGAGAGAACAATACCTGCTGTGGCTCTTCTCAGCTCTAGTTCTACAAATCTGCCCAATCCCACCTGCTTTCTGCACTGCCTTAATTGCTTGCAAAGCTTTTTATGGCCAGTTTGGACCCCAAATGCTGCAGGCTTGAGGCTAACACGAGCAACAAATCAGAGAGAAATGGACAGCACTCTGAGCCTCCCATCTGATGTGCAGGATGAAAACAGAGCGTGGCTCCAGCTGGGACAGAAGTGGGACAGGAGCAGGGGGAACCCCAGTGGGACATGGATTTTGCTTGAGGAGAGGCAGGAGCTCCAAGGTGTGCAGCAGAAGGATCCATGCCCCTGAGATCTGCTGCCCCATGGGAAGTCCTAAAGGTTTGGATCACCCAGATAAATTCATCCAGATGTGCCTCTAATTTTTAATTTTACTGTATTTTTCAGCAGGGAGATCTGCTACAGGGACAAACAAACCTACAGGCATCACATCAGCAATTTCAGGGGTATTTATTTCTCTGGTTATTTACCTTTTATTTCTCTGAGCAGGCATTTGATCCTTCAAACAGTCCCAATCCAAATGTCCTTAGAGTGAACTGATGTACTGTACTTAATAGCCTGGTGACTTCTTGGATTAGACTGATCGAGCCAGTGATGAATAGGGTAAGTATAGTTAACAGCCATTCTTAAACAACTTTGAGTGTCATTAATTTTGTTATAGGACAGATTAATCTGAAATGTCAGGACTTGCTGTACTAGACCTAAAATTGTATTTTCAAACCAATTTTAACAGATTGTATTTCACTCTTGACACAAAATTCATTTACTCGCCTTAGATTGCAGCTTTTATTGTAATTGTATCAAATTAAATCAGGGCATTAGAACCACAGAAAACTAAGTTGAAGTTATAGGAGGGTAGTTGCACTACCTATTTTCCTTTTAATGCATTTTTCTCCCTAAAACAAACCCAAATACATGGACATTGCTATAGGTTAAGAAGAGATTATAACAGACTTTTGTAGATATGTAAATCATATGTAAATCATAGCCAGACAGAGGACTACACCTACTCTGTGGGTTGTCTTATCTACAGAACAGAACACTTGCTTTTCTTTAACAAATTTATTGTTTGTTTTGATTAAATTCACAAATTAGATATTAAAGCCAGTTTGTTAAAGTCAATTTCAAACATACAAATAAAGAGCTATGGCAAAACCAAGCAGAAATTAACTCAGATCCCAGGAAGGCAGGAAACAGCATGATTAGCTCTCCTGAAACCTTTGAAATGCACTTTAAGGATGAGTTTCTGGGCCTTTGAAAAGGACTATCCCCCCTCACCCCAAAGTAATACATTGCAGATAACAAATAGATAAATCAATAATCTGCTCAAAGGCAAACTCTGCAGCAAAATGTGTTTGGACAGAAGCATTTCTGGAATAATTCTGAATTATGAATAAATTCGTAAAAGTACCAGTCAGTTCACAGATAATTCATGAACTGAAATAAGGGCAAAATTTGTCGAATAAATTATTCACTACAAATAGTTCCTAAGCTCTCCAAAGTACTATCACACTTCATTTATCTCTTGCCTTAGGGGTAGATACTCAGAATACTCAGAAAAATACTCAGAAAAAATTATAACTAACCTGAATTTTATCTAAAAAATTTAAGCTAGGACATCTTCTCTTGCAGTATTTTTAAGGGTAAGAAACTTGCTCAGCTCTAGCTTTTATTCCCTTCCACAGAAGCTGTACTTTTTTTTATCAGAAGTCTCTGGTTTTTAGCTCACAATCAGAGACAATGAGGTCAAGAAAGAGCAGTAGATGTAGCTGCAAATTTTGTGCACCAAATTAGTGAGTATCTAAAGGGTTTTCAAGATTTGCATTCAGAAAGGAATTTTATTGGAATCAGAGTATCCTGGAATGGCTTGGACTGGAAGAGACCAAAAGTCCATAATCAGAAGGGCATCATCACATGTAACTCCTGGTAGCAATATCAGGAGTATAAAAAATGGATTTTCTACTCTGTGTTGACCCAAACCAACATTTTGTCTGCTGTTGAATAAGAAAGAGAAAAAATATTTAGGAAAAGTCCAAACTGGACAAGAAGGAATAAAGGATCTTTCTAGATGTAGGCAGATGTTGGAAAACTGAGGCATGTACTGATGTATCAAAAACTTACAGAAAGATGAAGTATTTGTGATGCTGTCCTGACAATTCAGGATGAATCCTGGCAGGATGACATGGCTCACTGTTCAGGATTATTTCATGGAAGAAGGCTGGTGCAGCAAGAACCAGTTTGGGTTTGTGATCTTCTGACTTCACACCAGGCAAGTTTAACTCTTCGTGACAAAGGAGGGAAATGAGGCAGTGAAATTCAGAGAGTGAGCAAAATGACTCTGAGCTGTGCTTCCAGGACATGTTTCTAACCCAGAGGAACCTCGAAAACAAAACAAAAATGAAGAGAAGAAAAAACAAAACACCACACAATTCAGACTTGAACAAAGGACAGGTTATACTGGGTTTTCCTCTTGGTCCCCTGAGAAGGGAGCACCCAGGGAATTGTATGAACATACAGAAAAGTTTTGTCTCGTTCTCTGAGGTCACATTAAATTATAGCAACCCCAATCTGCAGCCTTTCAAAATGCCACCAGGCCAATGGTCCCTGACAGAGCCCAGCAGCATTCTCCAGGGGAGCAGCTTGGTAGGCATTTAACCGAGTGCCCGGCTCTCCTTGCTTCACCAAACAAAAACTAAATTAGACGGGTCAAACATTGTCGATCTAATCTCACTGTGAACTGAAAACAGAGGAGCTCTGCTGCCACCAGAGCAGAGCAGAGCCTGCTGTGACCCCACCATGAACTGGAGGGGATGGGAGATCTCCAGCAGGTGCAGTCGGGAGGACTCAATGTCGCATTCAAGTTTATTCTTTGTACGGTTCTGAGAATGGCGGGATTGTGTTTTGAATCCAATACCCCGGGGCTTTCACTTGCTTTCTCACAATTACCTGTGTGAGAAGAAGGGGGGGGGGGGGAGGGAAAAAGGAAAAAAGAGATAATTCTTCTGTGGCATAGCAGGAATGGTCAAGGGCAGTTCAGATTAAAGACCATGATTGGCACAGGCTGCGGAGAGGCCAAGCCAACAAAATAAAAAATAGAACCATCCTGTTTAATAGAAACAAATTGCTCTCCACTTCTCCCTGACACAGATAGTGGGGCCATTTGTACCTGCTGCCCTTTGTTGGGAACAACGGCAAGGAAATGTACTCGTCCTGAGCGGAATAAAATTCTTTTTGTTGCATTTGACTATCTCGGCCCACAGAACAAGCAGGGCAGTTAAGTAGTTGAGCTTCCTTGTACATTTGTTTGATTAAAGGTCTGTAACACTGGCTCAGGTAGAAACAGCTCAGCTGCATGGAGCAGCAATGAATGAAAGGCTTGTTAGGGAGCAGCCAGCGAGACACGGCGGAGCTGCCTTCGGAATTACCTCTGAATAGGAGCTTGTTGTTTTGCTTGTTCCCCTCAGCATGGAAGGACAAAACTGTACATTTGAAATGACATGAGATGAGATCTGGGCTGGTTTGCATGTGTATATTGGGAAAACTGCTAAAAACCAAGGCCGGCTCTTTTGCAAGTCAAGGCATGAAAACAAATCTCCTTCAGATGTCCCCGAGTGCTCCAGGTAACATTAGCATTTCCAAAGGTCAGAGTGGAGAGTGTGAGAGCATATTTATGAACTGACCAAATAGAAGGCTTTAATTTTGATCATAAACGGGCTGGAGAAGATCCAACCAGCTACCTAAATGATAAAAAAAAAAAAAAATCCGGAGTTTATTTGTGTTATTTTCTAGTCTTATAGGGACATAGCTACGAGTGGCAGATCTCTTACAGTATAAAAACCATTCCAGCTTTAGCAGTACCCATCTCCCAGTTCAGCAATAGCTGCTCCAGCTGCCTCCACCTCCATCAGCTCCCATCAGGTAAAACTCAGTTGTCAGCACACAAGAAGTTCATCTATTTTGTTGAACTGATGCTGTAGTGAGTATATAAATGTATGTATATACATACACATGACATATGTACATATATACATGACTTTTCTGATGCTCTTTAAATGTTGCCTGGATCTTTCTCTCAGTTTTGCTGTGTAAATGCACTAAGTAAGAAATTGCCAGTCAAATATCTCAAGTCACAGCTAATAGGGGAAACAACTCTTTGCAACATGTAGGTTACAAAACAAAGATTTAAAAAATATTTCTTTAAACATATTCTATGCTATTTTAGGAGGAAAAATGAATACGTGACACACACTTGAAATCTGGAAAAATTTAAAAACTTAATTTGTAAAAGTTATATTAGTAAATCAGCTCCATGTGCATAAAGCAAGTACAGTGTAGATCCATTCAAATATCTTGCACAATTTAAGATTAATCTAAACCAAAGTTTTTGTTATGATTTACACGTTTTAGTTATTCTTACTGTTTTTAAAATGGAGGAAGACTTCCCTTCAACATTTTATTTGGCAGTTCTTCTTTTGGCTTGTCAACAAAAAATGGACAATTTTCTATTTTTTCATGTCTGTATTTCTGTGAATTATAGGCACATAAAAGAACAGAATCCATAAATCATCATGGATTGTAATATTGTAATTCTGGAATTTCTGGTCTGCTGCAGTAGGATATGTTAAAAATCACCAGCACCAAATGGGGCAAGGAGCCTTTGGGTCCTTCTGGCATAATGGACAAATAAAAAGGGTAGGCAGCACTCCTAAATTTTGCTCTTTCTGGGAATGTGACCTGGAAATGTGCAGGACCAGGTCAAGCAGATCAGTCTGATACTCTGTGAGGGACAGAAAAACGCTTAATAAAAGATAATTTTTGATTCTGTGAAGAGAAAGCAACTAAACCACTAAAGAAGGAGGACACATGGGAATGGGACAACATTTAGATATTCCTAATGCCCTTAGGGGCTCTGATCTGTATCTGGAGTGCCTCCCTGGATGTCAGCTCTGGAGCAAACTGCTCTGAAGGGTATCTTACATTTTCAATGTATTCTTGTGAGACTGTCCTCTCTTTCCTTCACCTAAACTCAGAGTCCTCGTGCTCTTCAGTCCCTGCTGGAAAATATCATCTGTAGCATCCACCCTTCATTTTCTCAGGAGCATTTCCTTCATTTCACTGAATATCCACTTTTTCACTCTTATTTCTGGATAGGAAAGGCCTTCCTTCAAATTATGCCACAAATGCAAACTAGAAAACTACACAGCAAGGAAAGCAGGAGATAATTTTGGCATGTTCAGCTGCTCCTTGCACCTGCAGCAAGATTGTGTAGTAGGAAAAGTTTGGAAGAAAACAGAGGGATGCCAAAAAAGGGGTGATGGCATCACAAGACCCTGTTATGGAAACACATCTCTCCTAAATTTGCCCTCCAAATCAATGCCCATTTTGAGCTGATTTCATGTTTACAGAGACTGATTGAAGAGCCCCTATGACTGCCAGGGTGAATTTCATTGGAATACAATGCTGCCTTAATGAAGCAAGGCACACAGCTAATGGTGATTTGGTTGGACTCAGAAATGGATAATTTGTTATCAAATCCTTTAATAGCTCATGCTGAAGTTTCTGTCATTACTTGTTGCTCCTCTCAATCTTTATTATGACAAACCCTTTAAAAATGCCTAGGTAGAAAAAAGTGCCCATTAATCCTTTCAAGGAAAGGCCAGTACCAGATTAAGTCAAGCTGGCATCTGAAACTATTCTTTTCTTTATGACACATAGTAAGTGGTGGGTAATCCACATCTTAATCTCCTTGCTGCACAGCTTGGTTTATGGTAACTGATACTCCTGTGACTGCTGCAGACTCCTATTGTGTTACCTTGGGCAGGCAGCTCTTCTTCCTGTTTTTTCCCCCTGGAATGTCTGATAAAGGCACCCTTGAAGTTGACCATAGTCTCTTGAGAAAGTGCTTTTCAGAGAAAATGGGATTTCTTTAAAGTTGTATTGAAGTTGCTCGTGGGTTTTCCCCCTCGGACAGTATTTCTGCTCTCCTCCAACACATGAATTTCATTGCTACTTCTAAAAGAAATATTTTAAAAGAAAAACTCTTTTGAATCTTCTATTCCACTCCATAACTTTTTCTGAGATACATTTATACTTTATGTCAGTGCTTAAATATAAGAACATAACCAAGGTGCTGCAAGAAGTGAAATAACTTGATCAGTATTCAAAAAATATAAGCACCAGGTATTTTAACCTGAAATGGTTGTGTTTCGTACAACTGTGTAAGTGATGCGATATTTTGAACAGTTTTCCTTACTTGATATTTTAAAAATCCCCCTTTCCCTGCTATAGAAACAGATATTTGCTACAATTGTTACTTTAAAGATGAAGAAAACAGACAAGGTGATGTAATAGTTCCTGTCTGAACTTCAGGCCCATTTGCTGTTCCTAGAGTGACTGGAAAAATTGGAGTATTTTAAAAAGCAGTTGCAAGAAACACCTCTGTCCTTATTTTTGATATTTTATGACATAATGCCACTAATCTCCCTTTTTCAGAGGATGAACTCCTGATTTGCTCTTCCCAGCAAATACAAATTTTAATAAATTTTATTAAAGGGAGAGACATTATAGATAATTCTGGAAAATACATCAGGAAAGCAAGTAGAAAGCTCATGGATGAGCTCAGTTTTTGACTTCAGAACAATTCTACTCCCCTGCCTGGACCTGGAGCTTGGCCCAGATCTTCAGACCCCTGAGGGCCCTGCCAGGGGATGGCAGAATCACAGAATAGTTTGGGTTGGAGTACAGCAGAGGAGTGTTTCTCTGGCATTTTGGACATCACAAAGATGTCCAAAGTGAACTTCGTAAGAACTTCTTGACTCCAGTGTACAATATTTCTGAAAACTTCTATGAAGGTACCAAAATGCAATGATTTAAGACACCCAAATACACTCAAAAATATTATTTTTCAAGTAGAGTTATAAATAAAGTGTTTTACCTTCAAATTACACTGAAATGTATTCTTTCATCTGGCTGAAAAGAGTGGGGCAAGAGTTTGTGTTTAAATATCTGCTGAACAGTGATAGAGGTATTTTTGCAACTAAAAGGAAGAATTTCAAAATCCCTTCTGAATTGGGACCCCAAAAGAGCCCTCTTAATATTCAATTGCCAGCCTACAGGGAAAAAAAAAAAAAAAAAAAAGAGAGACATATTTTACATCAGATTTTGGAGCTCATAAAGGTTTTTACAAAAACTCAACATCTTGATTTGTGTTCAGCTACTTCAAAGTTCACATATTTCTTATTTGAACTTTGCTAGGTGCAGTAATTTTCTTCTCGCTCAGGCTGGATTGGTTCTGCTTATTCAGATCTCATTAATTACAGGAAACTGGACTCATGCTCACATATCCCATTCACCCATCCTGCCCTCAGGCTAGTCAATTTATCTGGCATTTAATGAGGAGTTTTAGATTTTGCAAGTTATCAGAAGTGGGCTCTGAAAGTGTTAGCTCGTGAATTCTAAATAAATGGGCTTCTCTGGGGCTTGTTTCAAAACAGACAGCACAGCAGCTCCTCAGCCTCTGTTAAATGAGTCTAAAATTCTCTGCAGGGTCATTCCAAAGGTGCTTTTTTGTTGTTGTTCTTTGAGAATATTGCCACTGTCAGCTTTAAACTCTTTCAGTTGTGTGAGGACTTCATGCACGCAATGATACTTTGTGCATTAATTATCCAGTTTTTGGGTAATTTGATGTATCAGAATTTTGTATCCCCACCCCACCAGCTGAAGGGGGTTCATTTATCAGCACTTCCAGGAATAACTTAGTGCTACTGTCCATGCTGGTTATTTCATACCAGGATAAGTCCAGAGCTAAATGAAGGTCATAACAATCTCAAACACACAAAGAATTCTCTTTCAGGTGTATATGACGTGTCTATTAAGCACATTAGCACCAGGCTCTTTGAAATAGAATTAATTTCAGTATGAAAAACCAGCCTTTGGAAGCCTGGAGTGGCTGGCTCTGTGTCTTCTCAGGTACAGCCACCTGTGGAAGGATGCTTGGGATTTA
The DNA here is from genome assembly GCA_013397555.1 of Urocynchramus pylzowi. NCBI lineage: Eukaryota > Metazoa > Chordata > Aves > Passeriformes > Fringillidae > Urocynchramus > Urocynchramus pylzowi. Next base: position 170,169 of record VZRH01007630.1, read on the forward strand.
GAGGCAACCACGTTTTCCTCTGTGAACCCTACTCTCATTATTAGCAGACACTTAATTCTCTTATTAGAGACAGGTTCCTGTGTTCAGAGACTTTTCTCAAGTCTCTGGGGAAGATGAGAGATGCTCAGCATCCATCCCATGGTTTCTCCTCCAGAGATAAGTGAAAACCACTCCTCTTTTGGGGAAGGGCAAGTTCTGTGTCCTTCCCTCCATCCTGTGTCAGAGAGCTGTAACCTGAGTGGATCCGAATGAATGCCTTTAATTCCTCACACACCTTCCCAGAGAAATGGTACCACTTTTTTCCTTTAGTAAAACCAACAAGAAAATAGGGAAAATAGGCTGCAATATTTTAAAAATGTGTTCAGTGTGAGGCCCAGCACTCTGCTGTAATGCACACTGTGGAAACAACAGTGCCTTGCCCAATTCAGTCCAGCTTTTCACAAGATGCTGTAACTGAGCAGTTTAGCAGACATTATCAATTTCCTGTTGTTATGTAAGATTAGTTACTGATAAAACAGCCCCTCTGGACCAAAACCCAGCCTGAATCCTTTTTCAAATCATCCAGTATGATAAAAACCTTCTTTTCAGTACTTGTAAATAAGTGCTTAGGGATGTGGTTTATTTTTGCTCTGGAAGAAGAGCTGGATTCACCTCAGCTCTGTGCCCAGAAGAAGATTGCCATCTATAGATAAGTGTCCCCAACTGCAGGTCCCTGTGTCAGCTGGGCAGGGCTGGCTGGGATGGCAAGAGGAGGGGAGATGCCATCCAGCCCCTCCTGGGCTGGGATGTCACTGGGAGCACAGCTCGTGCCAGTAATGCTAATTCACTGTATAAAAGTGGCAGCTTAAACATGCAAATGGCTGATTTTTTTTTTTTTCGTTTTTGCTAGTAATGCAAAACCACTGACAACAATTTTTGCCACTCCAGGAATATCTCAAGTAACCTGCAGACCTTCTTTCCATTTATTTGTGTTCTCTTGTGCAGACAATGTGAAAAAAGACAACCAAAAGAAAACAAAAAAATCCATGGCATTTCTGAGCCTTGTCCAGTTTAGAGGGCAAAAAGCTGAAAAGGTAGGATATCACTGGGTCTCAGATGATCTGCAGGTGTAATCCTCAGGCAGAAATATCTGTTCCAAAGTAATAAGTTGTTCCATGAAAACAAGGAAAAGAAAAAGGAAGGAATATAGTTAAATCCACAAAAAAACATTGAGCATTTGTACACACACATGCACCCAGAGAAAAATTATTGTTTGTCATTTTAAAAACACATTGTGGCTTAAAATCAGTATTTGCTTGACCGTTTGCTTGTATAAAGTAGAAATATTTTCTGCAGGTATCAGCAAGTAAAAGATTTTCCCCAGGACACCAAGTTCTAGAAAAGCTGGCTGGGAGTGGCAGGGACAGCCTGAACTATAAAGAGAAAAA
>VZRH01007630.1:171604-186286 GCA_013397555.1 Urocynchramus pylzowi
GAATTGCAGGAACAGCTTTAAAAAAAAAAAAAAAAAAAAAAAAAAAAAAAAAAAGCAAATTTAAATGCAGTATATTTGGAATGATCTGGTACTCAAAAATAAGTGACTTTTACTTTCAGTCAATTAGAACTTTTCAGAAAAACTCTCTTTGCCTTTTGGCTATATCTGGAAAATTTCAGAATAAACTCCTCCAAACTAGCATTAGTAGAATACAAATATGATTATTTCAATGGGACGTGAAGAAACCTTGTGTATGAAGAGAGGACTCCATACAACTAAGTGTAAAAACTATTTCTAAAAGAGCATTTAAACAGAACAATTCTTTTTTTTTTAAGTGCCTGTTGCAAGAACGAAGTATCCTCTTACTTGCCTTTGATATGCAGCAGCAATATGTGAAATTTGTGAAATGGTCCAAGCTGAATACAAATCAAATTACTTTGGTCTTGTCAATCTACCAAATCTTTCATCTTTTCCCTGGTCGCCTTTTCTTGCTACATTTCCTTTATCTCTGCTTGCAGTTTTAAGAAGTGAATGGCAAAGAGTCATCTCCAGTTCATCTGAAGATAAAACCCATTAAGCTGTTGTATTCACATTTAATTAATGTTTTCCAACTCTCATTTCCTATTTGCCTCCTGAAAATCTTGCCTAAAGTGCTATATGCCAAATAAAATAACTCAGGTAAGGGATATCTGATCCAAATGTTTCACAGGAGATGACTGGATAAGATAACTCTAAGGAGTTGATCATTTTTATTATTTGTGGACAGCCTTTCTAGCCGAGTTCATTCGCTGCAGACAGACTCTTATCCCTCAGGGATGAATGCTGCAAACTGAGCCTTTCCTTTTATTTTTCAAGCGTTGCCCTGCGCTGCTACAATTGCACTTTTATCTTTATTAATTCAGAGGGTGGGCAGTTACCCCGGTAAATCGGGGCTGGAATGAAATGAAAAGCACCCATTTCTGCAGGTCAGGCAGTGCTGCCTACAGGTTTACAAACATTAATCCAAGCAAGACACAGAGCATCAGCTGCCAGGCTGGGAAAGAGGGGGATTTTCATTTTGTGGGCACAGCAAGGTGAGGCTCGTCCTGGAGGTGACAGAGGTGGCTGGGGACAAGGGGCTGGGGTCTCCAGAGCTGGAGCTCCCTGCACTCCCAGCCATCAGAGCCATCATCTCCTGGAGCTGGGGTGTGAATCCTCCTTCTGCTGAGCAGAGCAGAGGATATCTGTGTCATTCCAGGCTGTGTTTGTGCCCTGCTGCTCTGCTGGCACCGAGGCACAAGGGAGAGCATTGAAGCAGCCGGGGGGAAGAGACACCCGGCATGGAGAGCTGGGATTAAAAGCCAGAGCAGTGGAAGGGGGGCAGCCAGCAGGGGTAATCTCAGTCTGGGATCTAGCTATGGCCCAGATGAAAGAAAAATAGCAGGTCTGAGTTTTATATTGTAGTATTTCTCACAGTGTGGCTCAAACCAAGCAGGGTCCTCCTTGGAATCTCTGGAGTCAAAGGCTGGCAGGAGCCAGGGAGAAAATACAAAATGCTGGTGACAACAGCAAGGAGAGCACTGCAGAATGGGCAGATGACTCATGAAAATAACATAAGGACAAAATATATTTATATACATATCTCTGCATGCACACCTACAAAGAGAGCATGCTTGCAATGCTGAATATTAATTTTTTAGCTCTCCTTGCCAGCTGTTTTCACTGCTTCATTGTTATATTTGAGCCAATCACACAGAATTAGGCACTCTTAGGAAATAATCTGAAATGCCCCCCTCTCCTTATAAAATAACCCTTCAATCACCTCTGGCTTCTCTTTAGATTTAGGAATCTTAATTCTTTTGCAAGCAGCAAATGAACAGATTTGAAAATACCTGGTATGATGAGTAACCTGCAAGGATTTTTCACCATCCTCAAACATTTTTCCCCAAGTGATCACTGCTGTTTATATTCTTTATAACACATATGAGATTTTAATGTGAATTCTTGCTACAGAAATTTTCCACAGCATTAACTTTATCACTTAACCTCTGTGCAGTAGAGTCACACTGAGTTACCATTTGTCCACATTTTATCCATTAAAGAAGAAACACTAGGCCTTTAAAACCCAGTTAAACACTGTCTAAATAATCTGGTCTATAGTTTAATACTGCTTATATGCTGTAATAAAAAAAACAAACACAACTTTTATCAAGTTGCTGGGTCAACAAAATGCTTTTCAGGGCACAGGATTTTGATGTAGGGAGTAAATGTACACATTCTATGGCGGTACTTTTTTTCACCCTGTAGAGAGGATCATCCCAGATTAAGCTGTGTTTTCTGACCTTGCAGAACTGACAGCATGATTTAATAGCCATTAGAGAAAAATGTCCCCAACTTTCTTCTGACTTTTGTGATTAAATATTCATTTCTTGGTGGATTTGCTCTGCTACACTGCAGCACAGCTAAGCTGAATAAATTGCAATGATGTGCGTGAAATCCCATTATAACCAGTGTTAAATCCTGATTTAACAACTGGAAATTTCTCTGCTGAGCCCCAACACTTCTTAGCCAAGGAAGCAGTATCTTTTAGGAGGCATGGACCACTCTGCTGTCATCAAAGTCCTGTTTGGCAGCGGGATGGAGCAACTCAGCTGTTCACTGGAGCTGGATAACTCAATTAGCTCATGTGCAGTTAATTAAGAACTATAGGTTCTCTGCCCTGGTTATGGCAGGGTGGTGTCCATGAGTGTTGGGCTGTGCCCCTTCCATGCCTGTACAAGACCCCAGCTCCATCCCTGCCTCTCCTGGGGGCTCCTGCTTGCCCAGGCAGCCGGGAATCAGCGCCGTGCTCACACGGCTGAGGCGTGCAGCAGAATTCCTGCCTCCTGTCCAACAACAAACTCCTGTCAGGTCCTTGGAATCAACAGGGAATTATTGAGAGCTCCACGCGGTGCCGCGAGGTCATTTCAGATGAAGGGATCAGTCAGGATTTCATAAAGTATTTATTTAGCTGACAAAGGAATTCCCAACCTCCCTTTCATGTACGTTTGAGCTGATGCTAAGTTTCCGAGACAAGGCTCCGATTGTGGCTGTCACCAAACAATGACATATTTCTTTTCTTCTCTTAAATTCTCTGTATCATTCTATATAAGAGGGCAATTTGTCTGTCATGCAGCTAAAACAGGGCCCACTCACTGCCCTCATTAAACTGACAGCACAGTTATTAGCAGTAAACGAAGCCAACAGGCAATGAATTTAGCCACTGTTTTATGGCGAGCACCAGTGAGATTTTTTCAGTAATTAATTTGATAAATATATTAATTATGAATTGAGTTGACAGTACAATCAGATTGTCAGCCTTCCAGACAGGCTCTTGTGATAAGTAGCTTTGTGATGAAGTGGTCGGATTTCAGTACCTGTCATCCTCCGGTGTCAGTCTCTTATCACTGTCCCGGCCATTCACTCTGTAATTTCCTGTGTGTTGTAATTAAATGGTGGCTTTCTGATTGGAAGTGACTCCTCAAACTTAATCTCTCATTCTCTCAGAATATATTGTTTAAAATAAAAAAAAGAAGACTCTTTGTTTCAGTGGCTTTTAATGTTAAAGGAGGAGCTTTTAATTTCATGTTTGGTTGTTGCCCCTGTGGGTGTTGGGGAGTGTTGCCTTTGCTCCTGGCATCAGATGGGTGAAGTGTCCCTGCTCTGCCACTGGCACAGTGAGTGGTGGCAGGAGAAGATGAAACCATGGGGGAATGTCAGTTCTGTTCTCCCTCTCCTCCAGCCCCAAGCAGGGAGCAGCCCAGCACAGTCTGGAGGACTTTGGGAAGGGTCACTGCCTGTACCTCTTGCCAGCTTTTCTTTTTGCTTTTTCTTTTTTTTCTTTAAGAAATTAATTAGGAACAGTGCCTGAGGTCATTTGGCTCAGGAGATACATGTCAAGATAAGATATTTCAAAAACACCTCCTTAATAATTTAATATCAGAATGGAATTTGGAAGCATGATAGAGAATTGTTTAGAATTGCAAATTCAAGCAACTTAGGAAGAACTCATAGAAAACAAGCAGCATCCATGAGGTTGAGATCTTCTGTTGCTGTTTAAGCCTATCAGGAAAACCCCAAACCTGGAGAAAATATTTACCAAATGCAGCAGATTATTCTGCTTCCAGTTGCCTCATGTTGGAGGCAAAGGGTGGTCATGGAATTGGGGGCTGCTGCTGGTCCTATGGAATACTGGGGTCCAATTGTTCTTTAACCTTGAGCAACACAGGAGGACCCAAGCCAGCAAAAGCTTCAGTGTGTGCTGAATTTTAAGCACGTGGGCACAGGTTGATCCACTGAAGTTTTACAATGTATGTGTTTAATTTTAGTTTTGTACCATGTCCTGAGCTGTATCGGGAGCAGTGGGACCAGCAGGAAAAGGGAGGGGATTCTCCCTTTCTGCTGTGCTGTGTCCATCTCTTGGCTTCCAGCATCAGAAGGACGTGGACCTGTTGGAGTGGTCCTGAGGAGACCATGAAGATGCTCCAAGGGCTGGAGCCCCTCTGCTCTGGAACAGGCTGGGAGAGCTGGGGTTGCTCACCTGGAGAAGAGAAAGCTCTGGGAAGAGCTCAAAGGCCCTTCCAGTGCCTAAAGAGGGACTGGGGACAAGGGATGGAATGACAGGATACAGGGAATGGCTTCCCACTGTGAGGGAATTGGATACAGATAGATTAGACAGTTAGATAAGACAGTTGGATGGGATATCAGGATGGAATTGTTCCCTGTGAGGGTGGGCAGGCCCTGGCACAGGGTGCCCAGAGCAGCTGTGGCTGCCCCTGGATCCCTGGAATTGCCCAAGGCCAGGTTGGATGGGGCTTGGAGCAACCTGGGACAGTGGAAGGTGTCCCTGCCCAAGGCAAGGGTCAAATTAAATTAATTTAATGTCTCTTCCAGCCCAAACCACCCTGTAATTCTATGATTTTTTGCATGCACGTGCTTTAACTTTAAGCACAAACACAGGAATGTTTCTGTGGGGAAACTCATGCCCATGTGCAGGTGCTGTCCATGTGTCACATTCCTGTCCCATACCAGGGCACTGTTTTTATCAATATCCCATTTTTCACAGGGCAGAGCATCACCAGTAACTCACCAAATCATGCCTGAAACGTGAGCTGGTCTCTGCTGGAGATGGCACAGCTTGTCCCAGCTCTGTCCCCAGCACACTGCACCCTTGGATCTCCAGGTCCCCTGAGCATGGCCCCTTGAGGCAGTTCAAGTCTTTTGCTAAAGCTGCACTAAGGGACTCAAGGCTATGTTATAAAATGTCAGGTAAATCACACCCACACCCTGACAGTCAAAGTGAAGCCCAAAAAAAAGTCACCCAGAGCTGAAACAGGGACCTACTGCCAGGATTTGCATTCTATCCTACAGCCCCAAGCCCTGCAATGAAGCATTCAGAACAGTCTTTTTGAACTTCTCAACAGGGACAGTCTTTATGGATTATTTAAACATAAAAATATACAGCTTTCTGGAAAAGAACCATTTCAGCCCTTGGGGACTCATAGGAGTTGTGGTGTTGTAGGAAGATCTATAATTGAGCATGCTAATACTGATATGCTATTGTTTGAGGGAAATTTTGCCAGGCATGAGCCCATAATGGAAATTATGTCTTAAAAGGATCAATTTAGAGACTCTATTCTATCATTTTACTGATTTGTAGATGCTTCCAAACTACAATCCAAAGCAAGCATCTACTCCATACTGGTGGAGAGATTACTGCTCACTATTAAAGATGTTTTAAATTTTGCCAAGTATTTTATTCCAGCCAATTCCCATAACCACATCAAAAACATATTTTAAGCAAACCAGTTTTTTTATGAAGCATCTCTCCCTAAATCTGATAGCCCAAAATGAGCTTATTGCTTACTAAAACCACCAAAAAAAAAAACTTAGTTAATGTTAATTAAAATGGTTTTAATTGTCTTTTAAAATCAGTATGTGCCTATACTCTGTTACTTTGATTAAAACATGTAATGTCTTTGCCTACATGCAAATCTTCCATAATAGAATTGCAATTTCTCAGTAAGCATTGAATTTTCTTGTTACTGGCTGTGTTTGGAGTTTTATGGCCAATGCTCTTGATTTCTCACATAGCATAAGGCAGTACTTTCAATAAAAAATTTATGTGATGGTTCAAAAATGGTAAGAAAAAAATAATGGCATCTGACACATTTGTAAGGGTGATTAGGTGTCTCTCTCAGCACGCTGAATAATTTTCTTCTAACAGCTTTTACCATGTATTAAATAATGACAAGTTGTTCCATATTCTTACTTCCTTACTTTTTGGGGCTGTCACTGATACAAGTTATTCCTGAGACAAACTACTGATGAATTGCACCCCTATAGATGAATTCAGATTTTTTTTTCTTTATTTATGGTATGTTTTTTTCTCTTAAACATAAGCTTTAACTGCAAAGCAAGATTTGCTTTCTGGTAAATGAAAAAAGTGACTTATTCCTTAGAATAAGACTGGGGGCAGGCCCGCAAGGAAATACATCTCTATCACGTCTGAAAAATTCTAAACCAAACTGATTATGTGTCACTTGATAAAGTGCTGGAGAAGAATTATAGGTGCATTCCTGTTCCTACTAAAGCCAACCTGAGTCTGCAGCAGCAGCAGCTCCCAAAGCATGCCCTCTGCTCCCGAGCTCCGGGTGCAGCGTGGCACTGCCAGCAACCCAAGTTGTGAGGAGGTGGTAATTATTCAGCAAGGAAAATGCTCAGCATTTCCTGAGCGAGTCTTTAATCCTAGTTTGAAGTCATTGCTGCCATTGTAAGGGCCAAGTGGAAACTGTGGTGCTTTTGTGCATCTGTCAGACGCCGCTGCTTATTACGGAATCAGGAATGATAAATATGCCGAGCGCTTTGATGTGAGTATCAGCTTGAGCTCCTCCAGTGCTCAGGTAGAAAGCAGCTGAAGCTATTGTTTTCATCTTGCATGAAAGGTTGAACAGATGCTTGGAAATAAATAGGACCTGATAAAATGATAAAAATCCTGGGATAAAGAGTGTGGCCTCTGTTCTCAGTGCCTGCTGTGCACCCAGGCCAAACCTGAACAGTCGAAACACAACTCAAAGGCCTGTACAGAGCTGCCCCCTCAGTAACAGCAACATGCAGCCACAAGAGTAATAAAATCCATGTTGTCTGTCCAGATTAACTGCTGATCTTCATCTTCAGATGGCCGAGAGCAGAGAGGCTTTGCAACATCAGCTCCATCATCCTCATGGATGAGGGTGCAGGGCTTCCCTCTGAAGAGAAGGATTTCAGCAGCCAGGCCAGCCCCAGAGTTCAGCTCCTCATGAGACAGAGACCTGTCAGGTCTGTTTGTGGCTGTAATTAAGGATCCAAAAGAGTCTTGAGGCACCCAAAGAGAAGTGACCTAGAAATTTGCTGTCTCTATTTTTGTCTGCATGGGTCCAAGTGAGGATGGGTAGAGTCCCCTCAAGCAGCTCTGAGTCAGGCAGAGCAAAGATCAGGGAAAAATAATCATGCTATAACCATGCAGAGAGGTCTTTCTCTATGGGGAGCATCAGGATGTGTGTAAATTCTGCTTCTCAAATATTTGATCCTTCTACAAGGGTGTCTGCACTTTTCTTTCTTTTATTTTCCACATCTTCATTTGTGCTCCCTGACAAGCAGGGGAGCAGCCAGCACCTTCCAGAAGTCCTTGTGGTGAAGCAGGGACAGCAGTTACCCATCCTTGTCCTCCTGAATGGGCCACTTACCATCACCATTCCTTATTAATTAAAGGCATTAACAGCAAATCTCCACGATTTTGCCTCTTGGCTAGAGCAAAATGTACAGTCTGAATGCAAAGTGTACAGTTTGATTGTCTTTAATAATGCTTTCAATGAGACATGCAAGGTGTGAGGAGTAGCTAAAACAGCCCTGTAGAAGCATCCTCACCTCCTGTTGCTTCTGTGCTCATGTTTCTTAAAGCATAATGTGAGTTTCCTGAAGTATAAATTCTGTTTTCTCATCCATCAGCAGCTGAAATCCCAATCTGTTTGCCTAAACCTTTAATGAATGCTTTCCAGCTTATGGGTAACAGCTCAGTGGCAGCTCTGACCACAAAGAAAAAGATCAAGATGATTTCTCAAACATGTTATGCCATATGATTTTTACATTGTAGGTTCTAAAATTGCTGTATCCTGCATTACTTGTAATCTGTGGGACATTATATCAACATCCAACTCACCCACACCTCTTTGCCATGGGAGTTTTTTCCTAGGGAGAACAGTGGAAGTGCAGATGGAGAACCATCCATCTGCACCTTCCTGGTGGTCACCAGCAGCATGTCCCCAGAAATCCTGTGAGCCTTAATCAGGGGGCTTTGGAATGAAATTGCAGCCCAGTGGCACCACAGGGAGGGGAAAAAAAAAAAAAAAAGAAGAGCACAAAATGAAAAGATTTTTTCATTCTTTATTACTAGCCATAAGCAAATTAATGTAATTGTCTCATTAAAATGAATGCACTTTAGTTCTTATCATTTTCTAATGAGGTTTTATTTCCTGAGGAGATTGGCTGAATGTTCCAATCCACTATGGAGCAAATAGGAAAACAAGAGGCAAAGAATAGGAAACTCAGGGAGGAAAAGGTAAGTCAGAAGATCTGTAAAGAAAAAAAAATATATCACCCTGAGGTACTGGTCCACAAAAATGCTTTACAATAGCTGAACACAAAATCAATTCAAAAATACAGTAGATCACAGCCCATAAATAACATGTCCAATCAGAAAAGTGTGAGGGGAAAATGACAAAAGGAGAGAACATTCTCTGAAGGGGCAGTGAGGAGAGCTGGCTTGAATAACTCCTCTACTGAGCCAAATCTCAGGATGGAGAGAGGCAAGGCCACTGACACCCCCTGTCCTTGCCTAATCTGCTTCAAAAAATGATAATCTCACTGCACATCCAGCAGGGAGTAATGTATGCAAGGGTTCTTCAATCATGGTAAACTAAAATACAGTTAACGAGAAATACCAAGGGTTAGGTCTTAAAGACCATAGCAAATAAAACTCATTGCAAGCCATGGTTTACTGATCCTCTGAGAAACAGGAAGGTATTATTATGGGCAGACAGCTGAGCAGAGCACAAAGTGTTTGTCTAAAGAAAAAAAAAGCTTTTGGGTGCTCACAGCAAACTACAACCATCCTACGTGAAGAGTTAATGGATTCTTTGCTTCTTTCCTGCCAAGGTCAGGATTAAATTGAGATGGTATTTCTTGTTGGGACTCAGATGTTTATTAGTTCTTATCTAGGTTACAGTCTCACAAACCCTGAGTTCTGGAGCACTTCATTCTAACAAGGTAAAAAGGGAGATGTCTCTCTCTACAAGGCCCTTTTAAGGATAAACTGTCCAATTAAGAAATGAAACCTAAATTATTTTTACTTTTAACCCAATAACCAACCACCCGTGCCCGCAATGTGGACTTTTTTATCCAATTACACAAAACCACCCAAACCCATAGAGAAGAAGGTGGAAAGAAGGAAAGGAGAAGGAGAAGGAGAAGGAGAAGGAGAAGGAGAAGGAGAAGGAGAAGGAGAAGGAGAAGGAGAAGGAGAAGGAGAAGGAGANTGCCTGGCAGCACAGAAAGTCTGAAATTCTCAGCAGCCAGGGTTCCAACAAAGAGTGTTGCAGTTTTGGGTTCAGCTCTGCAGCTCCACATCTGTTACCTGCAATATCTAAACAAACCCCACCTTTTACCTTTTCTGGGAGGCTAGAAAGCCTCTCAGTGGCCAGGTGAGTACAAGAAATACCCAAGTTAACAGGTTTCTACATGATCAGACTGATTATCTCTATAGACATATAAATATGTTGTTTTGTATATATATATTTTTAAGGTATTAAGAAATTCTGAGCAACAGTACCACTGGAGATATGGCCTTGTGGAGACAAATATCAGGTTTTAGTTGCTTAGAGGCAAAACTTCTCAGTCAGGCAAAAGCTCAGTGAACTATTGAAGTAGTTTTGCTTCACAGCATTTGTGTAAATTTTGGCTTGAGTAGTTCAGCCAATTGATGTGAGTGCCTGTGTGGTTCCAAGGTTTGTACTCCAAACCCTTCTGCTGATACAAAGTGCTTGGGGAAAATACAGTCACATGTGGGAAACATTGCCCATCATGAGATAAAATAGGTGCAGCATCCCTTATGAAAATGAAGTCCTGGATGTGGTAGTTCTGCGTTTTATTCCTGTTTGTAACATGCATTCTTATGATGACCATGGTTCACTATTTCATTTCTCTAGGATTAATTTTTCCCCAGTTATGAAGTGCCCATAAAGATATTTAGTTCTTAGCACTCTGAGGATCAAAAGAAATTGCTTTTATATACCAATGCCAGACAATCATATCACTACCAAAATATTCTGCTTTTTTTTTACTACTAAGCTGCTAACCAGTCAAAAAGTGGTTTTAATCATATAAACTATATGATTACAGCTTTTTATAAAATGAGACACAGACAAAAAGTGATACTTTGGCCATCTTAGATGCTGTGCAGGTCCTGCCACATATTGCAGCACCTGGTTCCATCTGCCCTGGTGGAAATCTATGCACTGCAGGAGAAGTGAGAGCCAGCTTAGGTCAAGTAAGAGTTGATTAACCACCACCAGGAATTCAGATAGATTAAAGACTGTAATCACATCTTGTTTCTTGTGTTCTTTTCGTCAGCCTTAAGGTGGTGAGAACCAGAGGGGACTGGCTGTCACAGTGGGTGACAATTCTCCTGAATTTCCCAGGTTTGAATAAGCAACTGCACTGAACTAAAATTCTGAACCTTCCGAGGTTCATCCATCACTTTTACTAAATTACCTCTTCATTCTCTTTTCTGCTAAGAATCTAATTTTTATAGCACTGTAGAGAATTTTTATAGCACTGTACTTTATCTTGTCACAGTATTTTTTGTCATTATTTTCATCTCAGTGAACTCTGCAATGATACTAAATAGACTGTGAGAGCCTGGCTGTGAGATAATGAGGGAGGTGCACACCTGCAAATGTTAATAGCTCACCCTCCAAGCCTTTTGCCTGGGAAGTCAGGGCTTGGACAGGATTTGTACCTTCTTGGGCAACACGCTGAGAAATTGTCTATATTTTTCTTTTTCTCCAAAAAAACAAGTCAGATCAGATGTCTTTCTTTTTTTTTTTTTAATTCCCTGTCAAGGTAGCATCTACAGGGTGCTGCTACTGCTTTATTTGTGGTATAGAGAAAGCTGAAATGAGCTGATAAGGCTTTCAGAATTAGGTGGGTTCATTTCCCAGGCAAATCTAAAGAAGAAATGCTCATAAGTTGTGTGTTGGTTGCACGTCTGGGGTCAGGACCACACTTGTTACAGTCCCAGGGCCACAGAAATCCTCAGACCCAAACTTCATTTTGTTTAAAACAACTGAGAAGAGATAGGAAAAAGGGATGAATTGAATTGTGTGAAGCCACATATCATAGAATTCCCAAATAATTAAGGTTGGAAAAAACCTCTAAGATCATCAAGTCCAGTCATTAATCCAGCACTGGCAGGTCCACCACTAAGCCACGACCCTGTCAGACACCTCCCCACTGCCTGGCATTAGCTTCCTTATAGGTCTGTGCTTGGAGGAAAGTTCAGGTTCTTGTTGCTGCATAGCTGATCCTAGGAAAACATATTTACCCAGCCCTGCCAAGTCCTTGATTGCCTTGCTCATCACCCAAGAAAAAGCATTTTACAGGAATGGGGAGGAGACCAAGAAGCAGCAGAAAACATATCTGTCTTTTTTCCCTTGTCCAGTTTTCTTCCTAACCTGATGCCAGGCCCTGCAAAGCGATGTTTTTCTAAAATGAGACCAAATAAATGTGTGTAGAGGTCAGGGGTGGCAAATTTAGCTAAAGATTTTAGTTTTGCTAAATGCTTCCCCAGCCTAACCCATATATTTCATCCACCTGAATATACAATCCTGTGCAGAAAGCCTAGAGGCAGAAAAGTAATTTAGACTTCCATATCCATAAAAATTTGCTCAATTAATGCACTCTTTCACGAGACTGCAAGATCTTCACCCCCTATTACAGCTCCTGCATCCTTCCAGCAGGGAATGGATGTGAAACTGCCCTGATGGTGCAGGGATGGAGCAATCTGTGCTCATGCTGAGCCTGGATGGACACCAAAGCTGCTCCATCACTGCCCTCCTCAGCTGCACAGGGGAGAAAAAATCATAATGAGAGGCTTATGGGTTGAGATAAAGGCTGGAAAAGATCATTCACCAATTATTGTCATGGGCAAAACACTCCCCAAGACTCTGCTTGGAGAAATTAATTTAATTTATTGGCAATAGATCAGAGTAGGGTAACGAGAAATAAACCCACCTCTTAAAACACCTTCTCCCACCCTCTCCCTTCTTCCTGAGCTCAACTTCACTCCTGATTTCTCTGCCTCCTCACTCTCAAGGAACAGGGAGTGGGAGCTGTGGACAGTTCATCACTTGTCTCTGCTGCTTCTTGCTCCTCAGGGAAGGGTTCCTCACACTCTTCCTCTCTCCAGGATGGGGTCTCTCCCATGGAAAACAGGCAAAACATGGACTTTTCCACTGTGAATCTTTTCATGGGAAGTTTTCAGGATCTGCTCCACTGTGGGTCCCTTCTGTGGGGTCAGTCCTTTAGGAACAGACTGCTCCAGTGCAGCTTCCCACAGGGTCACAGCTCCACCACCAGTGGACATCTTTTCCAGACCCTTTTCTGAGGCTTGCATTCCCCACAGGAAAGCTGCACAGCTCAGCAGGTTCACTCCTTACATCTGCTTTGCACAAAGAAGCATCAGCACCAGGGCAGGGTTGGACTCAGCCTTCTTGCAGATCAAAATTACCTCCTGCAGTGTCAGGAGAAATGTATAACAGGGGAGCCTTTACCCATGGCTATGCATGTCCTTCTTCTCACACTCTTATCCAAACTGCCAGGGAAACAATGAGTTTTGGACCTTGCTTATTACTATTTTTTTTTAAACAAGTCACTTTCAAAACTTTACCCAGTTGGGCACTTTCGTTGATTGCTTTAATTGAAGTACTCAGGGCTGCTGTGTTCCTGCAGAGCCACATTTGTTATTTATTTTGCTGGTACTCAGTTGAAAAGGCTGCTGTCACTGACTTGTAACATTGCTGTGCACACGTGTCCGTGCTGCTGTCTGTAATTGTCCTGTTTCTCAAATGTACTCCCTCTATTTAAATCCTCCAGCCCCTGTTTCTTGTCTTACCTGCTGTACAGAGAGAGAGAGGAGACAGGGAGGGTGGAGGTGATGACAGTGGGGTTTTTTATCTGTAAATCTCTGGGGGGATAAGGTTGCATGGTTTGCAATTAGACAAGCAGGTACTGTGGCAGAGGACATCATTTCCTTCAGCAGGTTATCATTTCAAAAAAATCAGGAACCTTTTAATATACAGTATATCTCACAGAATCTACCCTGGCTTTCTCTTAGCCAGCTTAAAAGACTGAGCTTAATGGCCTTTAACTGCTCTGACAAAACCAAGGGTTTAAGCTGGGCTTGTTTATTCCTTCTTCTCCACCTTGCAGCTTTGCTGTAAACACCTGGCTTGGAGCAAGCTGGGACAGTGGAAGGTGTCCCTGTCCATGGCAGGGGGTGGCCCTGCATGAGCTTTATGGTCGCTTCCAACCCAGGCCATTCTATAATTCTCTTTATCAGGGCTAAACCCCCAGTTTAGGCAGCATTATCTGTGTTATGGTCACCAGATGCAGCCCAGCTTTGTGTGACTGAAGCTTATCTTTTGTTGTAGAACAAAACCAGACACAGCTATGAAAAGGCCTATGGGATAGATGACACTGAAATTCCCTTTTCTTTTTTTCTTTTTTTCTTTTTTTCTTTTTTTCTTTTTTTCTTTTTTTTTTTTTTTTTTTTTTTTTTTTTTTGTTTTTTGGTAGAGAGAATANTTTTTTTTTTTTTTGGTGGTTGTGCAGAAAGGAGAAACTCTTGCTCCAACTTGGTGTTTCTAAAAAGGTAGCAAGAAATTTAGGTCTTGGGATAGAAGATGCTTTGGAAAGATGTTGCTTGTAAAATCCTCAGTATTTTTGTACCAGAGAAGCTACAGGAGGACAGGAGCCATGAATCATTGCCTAGGCTGTTGTATTGCCCTGGATAATCACAGCACTTGGCCACTGCTGTATTTGTTTTTTTGCTTATCATCCTCCTGAGTGTACAATTATTTTCTTCAGTTGTATTTCTAGAATTTCTATAGCTCTCATCGCAATGGGAAAACAATATTCAAGAGCTGTTTGTTGCAACCTGGTGATGAGAAGAGACCTGCTCAGTGGGAAAACATTATTTCCATGCCCTCTGTGCAAGTATTTTGTGCATCACTGCTCAGGAAAGCTTTCTGATAATAACTAGGGTTGGACTTGATGACCTTTAGAGGTCCTTCCAAGCCATTCCATGATTTTGTGAACCAAACCCATGTCTTATCAGAACCCTTTTCTCTAGCAGAGATAGACATTTTATTTTGTAAGCCTTTTTTTAAATGAAGAAATTCCAGCATGGGACTTTTCTATTTTATTCAAACTCTTCAGAGTAAATTGGAATTAAGACTCTATATTTATATATATGTATATATTTTTTTTTTTTTGATTAAAAAGCCTATGAAGTTGATGATTTTTTTTTTTTTTTTTTTTTTTTTTTTTTTTGAAAATTGGGTTATGCTT
>VZRH01007630.1:186295-200866 GCA_013397555.1 Urocynchramus pylzowi
TTTTTTTTTTTTTTTTTGTTGCAATAGGAGATGAGCAGTTCATTTTTAATGATATAGAAACACAAACGTCATTCCTCTAAGTTCTCATTTGATGAGGTTTGTGCTCAACACAAAATCCCTGGCTAGGTTAGACTTTTTCCAGCAGTGAGGAGTTTAGTCCTGGAGCCCTATAACACTGCAATGCCAGCAAAAAAGTTTTATCTTAATTTCCTGATGCCAGCTCGACGATGTGACAAGAGTTATAAAGGACCATTTATCTTGTCAGAGAGAAGGGACCATCAGCACCAGACCCCAGAGAATGATCATCAAGCTCTGCCTGAAAAATTATGTGCCTCAAAAAGCCTGATCCCAAACCAGCAATCTCAGAGCAATACCCATATATTAACTGTAGGAGCTGCACTGGATGGATCACTGGAATATAACCAGAAGGACAGACTTTGAAATTCAGAGGAATTTTAACTGGTGTCCTCTAGCATCAAGCTGCAACTTCCCTTTGGATTCACTGTTGTCTTATTTCTGAGCATGAGTTATGGAGAGATAGCTGGAAAAAAAAAAGGGCCAAAATGAAAATACTTATTTTAAAACTTTGTTTTCAATACACTTACTACCCTGAAAATCTGGTGCTTTAAAAATACTTCAATGCTCTGTAGTAGAAAAAAAATTCTGTGGATTCTTCCCTTCATTCACCAATCTATTTTTTTCAGAGAAGCCATGAAGAAAGTAAAATAGTGCCCCTTACTCTCTGCTCAGCAGGCTCAAACCATGGAATGAAAGTAGGGAAAAAAGTTATTTTTCAACGCTATGAACAAATGGCAGAAATGTACAATTTAGTAGCAGTATTGAGAAAATAGAGACATGAATTAGCTAAAGGGCTCTAAATCAGTATTTTTATTTGTAAGAGAGATTCTAGGTGTTTCTTTGGACATTTAGTGCACAAAAAGAAAATGTGTAGCTAGAAACTATTAGGGAAGAAACCTAAAAATAATCAAATATGCCTAATCTGTGGTACCTTTGCACACAACAGTTTAGACCCCTGAATCCATCCTTGTCTGTCCTTTTTGCAGTCTGGGACATCCCAGAGTGTCTCTGGATGATGTTTCTGCAGGGATTCCTGCACCCCACATCCCAGCCCTGAGTGGAGATCTCTGCAACACCCTTGGCATCATTATTTACCCTGTCTGGAATTTCTGGTATTTAACATGATTTATTGAATTAAGACTTCCCCAGGTACTCTCATTCCATGGAATGCTCTTTGGTAAGTTCCTGGAAATATTTAAATTCTCTTTCAATTTTCTCCTTTTCAGAGGTAAATTTTTCTCTTCTATTAACTTATATATAATTTTCTTGTGTTTTTGTGTTTGTGCCCTTTAGGTGTTGGGTTTCTACATATCAACTTAATGTGCTTTTATGAATAATTTTGTTTCTCAGGTGTGCATTTGGTTGTTACATCTCTTAAACCTCCCACTTAACAAAGTAAAATGCATGGCTACAAACATTTAAACTGATGCTGTGTGGTGCTCAGGAGATGGGAATTTACTGGGAACAATATTTAATTCTATGCAAAACTTTCACAACCAAGACTGGAAGCTAAATAAAATTAAATTGGTATAAATGGCACCTCCTTGTCTGTGCCAGACAAATTCCCAGAGCATTGGAAAATGGGAATTGGGGCCTTGAACTTTTGGCTGCAGTATTATTTGCAGACCAAGTGAACCATTCCCAACTGTTTCCGAAACCAAGGCCACAAAAGTAGGAACTGCTCGTACACAGCCAGGACAGAACAATTGATTCAAATTGTCAGGACTTCACTCATGTTTCAGGATTGCTTTGAAATTTTTTCATTCTTGGTAATTTAATTCTTTTGCAGTTCTCTCTCACTGGATTGAGAGAATTGTACTCCTCTAGCCCTCATTTTACCCCCCTCCCTCTGCCTTTTTTTACATGGGAGATATAATTTATTCCTGTTTCAGTGAATTTGCCACAAGAAAGAATCCAATTCTTTCAAGGTTTGTTTTTTTTTTTTAAAAATCTCCTCAGAGAGTGAAAGTAGCATTTGCTGAAATTAAGGTGCTTTTTGCCAGAAATGTGATGCTAATCCTCTTAGTTTTAATGGTTTTGAAATGGTTTGTATAAGAAGGTAAACAGAGTAGTTGATTAATAGGAAGGAAGTCAATTGGCCATGTTGCAAGTGTTATACGCTCGACTGTACAATAGTTCTTTATTTCTGCAGAGTGAGGCACAGACTGGTGTCCTTTTGAAAGTTCTTAGGTGAAAACTGATATCTCTCCTTCTACTGTACAATTCAGAAGAGTTTGGTTCCAGCACCAGAAAAAGCAAGCAGTGCACTTTCGAAATAGAAGTCAAACAAATATCACTGATAAGACATTGACGTGACACCAGTTATCTCCCCTTTTTATTGAAAATAGGCACATATAATGAGGTGCTTCACATTTTAAAGTCTTAAATCTTAGAAAGCTCCAGGCCTAGATGGTTTTGATTTTGGCTTATTAAACTTGCAGTGTGGGGATGGGGGGGAGGGCAGGAGATGGAGTGACTCACTTATCCCTGTTATTTAACCTTTCACTGGCCAAGGGGATTTTTGGCTGCAGTTTTTCCAAAAGGATTGTTCATCCCTGATTTACTTCCCAGTGTTTCCTGCCTGAGCTTGGATGCCAAGACCTGCTCAAGGCAGGCAGGTGCCCCTTCCCCATCAATAATTCACCTCTGGGTCTCCCAGAGCTCGGGCACTATTTGCATGTAAAGTGAGAGGAGCCCGCAGTTACCTGGATCCTTTTGTCGGGCACAATGGCAGAACTCTCAGTTGTAGTCCATCAATTAACACTTACAATTAAGAGCTGCAACAAAAGTGTGAAGTGGTTGAAGGTCTGAGGCAATGGGTAACCCAAGAGCTTCAAAGGAAGACCTGGTGGGTGCAATTACAAAAGATGGCTGGGACAGAATTTCAGGGTTTAAATAGGGAAGAAGATGAAATAAATTTGAGAAGTAACGGAGGTAGAAGTTGAAGCTGCTGTGGCCACAGGGAAGGAGTTTGCAGGTGGTTCCCAGGGCTCAGAGGGAAACACTCAGTTCCCTCAGTTCCACAGCAGATCTGCCTCCAGCCTTTTCTAAACAGATCCTTTACTGGGAAACGCAGTGAAATATTACAGCAAAATTCAAAATCATGCAAGGGCTGTCTGAGGACAGTCATGAGCAACCTGCTCTAGTGGAAGGTGTTCCTGACCATTGCAGGGGGGTTTGAACAGATGGATTTTAAGGTCCCTCCCAACCCAACCCATTCCATTCCCTTGCAGCTTTGTCCTGACTAGAAAGGTTCCTTCTCTAAAGCTACCTCTGAAGACCCTTGCTAGATGAAACAATTAATCAAAATTATTTAATTTGAAAAGGCAACTTAAATATAAGCTTGTGGGAACAAATACTTTCTTTCTTTTGGGGGTCTAATGGCAGATAAAAATGAGTTAAGAAATGACAAGGTTAATTTAAGAATAAGCCCACAGAACTAGTACAGGGTTCTGGGTTTGTGTCAGGACCAGACATGACAGACCAAAGTCTTCACATGTGCAGAGTTCCTTCAGCAGCCAAACTCAAACTCCGATAGTTTTTTTTGGAATTGAGACAAAACCCAGACATGGTGTTACATTCAGGATGAGACAGGACATGGGGAAACCCAGAACACAGTGCAGCCCTTTCCATAAGTAGCTCTGAGTTTGACCTGCTGGGTTTCAGTGCTGCCTGTCCCTGCTCCATCCCACAAACACCTTTCCTTTCAGCTTTGAGTAAAGATCAATTTTTACAAAGCATTAATTTATGACTCCATCTCATTTTGCAGCTCTCATTTAGTGAACCCCATGCATGGTATAAATAATTAAATCTCCTTCTTCATATTAAGCCACAAGTAACAGAATTATCTAAGAGATTTTGAGACCTATATTTGCCTCTAAATAACTAATTTGTTTTTGACTCAGCTTTAGGATCTAATAGTTTTATAGTTTCATTGTATGGGAATTCAGTGATAGAAATAGTAGGTAAACAAATATTCTCTTCTTCTCCTGCATTAGTCCTGGTGAAATCACACAATTTCTAGAGCAATACAATTAAACACAAAACAATTGGTGCATAAAATGTGCTAACAAACCCATTTGTGCTCTGAAATCTAACTATTGCCTCTTCTAACACTTTTAAATTTTCCTTCCAAGTTGACTACACTTCTCAATTGCAGTAGTGTCACTCAAGAACAATTGCATTGGATTAAATGGTCTGGTAGTCAATGCAATTGTAATCAATAGCTGTAACTCCTAGAAAATAGCTGGGTTCAAACTCCCAGTCTTCCCTGCTCTGTTTTTTGATTGACTCCAGAAGTGCTGTAAAGCCAAAGCAGAATTTCTGTAAAGTATATTTTAAAGGATCTCCAAGCCTTCCAGTTCTACAAAGCTGCCAACTCTTCTCTTTCTAAGCAAAGAGAAGACATTTTTTAGCTGGGGGTAGAGTTCAATGTCTCAGGCCCTGACTGATGGCAGGCAGAGGGAAATGGCAAAAGCCCATCCTGTCTGTGTGTACACAACACTCAGCTGCAATTCCCTGGCTCCCATCACTGCTCCCAGACAGGAAAGAAAACCCTCAGGCAGCATTTCTGAAAGGTTTGGGGGACCCAAGGAAGGAAAACACTGGAGTTCCTCTACATCTTCAAAAAAAATTTTAAAACAAATCACAGCATCCAAAAAACAAAAATTCCTGGGTTTTTTGTTCCCTGGGGCAGAATGCTGCTTCTCCTCCTCCCTGCCATTTCCCCCAACCTCAGATCAGAAAAAACCCAAACCAAGGAAGGTATTGCAGACTCTGCTCCTTGGATGGCATCTGCAAAAATCTCCCTGCCATTCCTGAGTATTTGAGGCTGGAATTCCATGCTAATGAATCACAGAATGCTAAGGCTGCTGAGGTCATCCAGTCCACCATCAGCTCCACCACCATGTTCACCACCAAACCTTGTGCTCAAGTGCCATCCCCACACCTTTTTTGAACACTTCCAGGAATGATGACTCCAGTTCCCTGAAAAACCTCTTGCAATGCTTTTTGTGAAGAAATTTTACCTCATATCTAATCTAAACCTCCCCTGGTGCAATTTGAGGACATTTCCTCAATGCCTCCTTTTCCTTTTTACATTGAAGATTTGCTATATTTGTCGAAATTATTTCAGTTTTACCCTTTCCTTCTGATCCTTCAGAAGCCTTACAGACAAAGTGCAACCCCTTCTGTCTGACATATGCAGGTATTTGCCCTGCACTTGACATTTTCCAGCCATGCTGGATGAATGACTAAGCAGTGATCCATGTAAGTCGTGTCACCTGGAGCCTGTTGGGATCTCTTTTACACGGGAGGTGAAAAAGATAATCCTTCCCCTTCTTCCTTTCACCTGAAAGATAAATCACTCTATTTGTACTGCCTGAAAAGTTAAAACACTTTTATTTAGGGCTGCTACTTCAGAGCAAGCACCTCTGAAATACCGAGGCACTTTGGGAAGCACATGTTGAAATGAGTGCAGATATTCTCAACACCACTGCATGTGGATTTATTACAGCTCCTGCCTTGCAGTCTCAGCAGCTGATGTATTTGTATTTTTCATGTATTTGTATTTTTCTCCAGCAGATGATAGGGTATATGCTGCAGTTTTCCTCAAATGTTTAGGAATGAAAGAAAAAAGCCTCTTGCTTTAGTAGCATGTGTGTATCTTATAATTCTTTTTCCTTTAGAACTAAACTCTATAAAGCCATTGTGAGAAATGGATTTGTAAAGAATTCTCAAAACTTGATAGAAAGTTCACACAGTTTTGTGGTTTTTAAACCCCTATAACCTAAACTTCCTTCTCTTTCAATAATTCTAAAAAACTAACCTCTTGTTATCATGAACTTAAAATACTATTTTTTCAACATTCCACTACATCCATAACATACTCCTCATTTCACCTTTTCAATTCCAACCATCAATTAAAAACAAAGATTACAAAAATATCACTAATCAATTTTACCACAAAAAAAAAAATCACCCACTATTTATCAATATTTTGTAACANTACTCCTCATTTCACCTTTTCAATTCCAACCATCAATTAAAAACAAAGATTACAAAAATATCACTAATCAATTTTACCACAAAAAATAAAAAAATCACCCATTATTTATCAATATTTTGTAACACAAGCTTTATCTCCAACCCTAAAAAAACACCCAAAATCAAAAATTTTACATTACATAAATAATTCACTCATTATAACACTAACTCAAAAAAAAATAAAACAAACTCAAAACAACATCACCTCTCAGTTACCCTGTCTCTATAAAAACTAAGAAAACCAACAAGCCACTAACTAAAATTTCTGAAGGGGCAGAAGCAATGAGCAAAACTCCACTGAAGATGCTCCAGATCCCCTCATCCCATACTAAACCAAAAAACAGCCTGGTCCTTATGCCTGGCTGCTGTGAAAGTGCCTGCATTGTCCCTTTATAAGGCACCACATCTCTGCTTAGTATTTATAAGAGCTTTTTATTACATATTTTAGATTTTGTAAAAGGTTCCAGACCCATAAATAGTGTCAGTCAGGGAATGTGGCTGGGTCAGTGGAACAAGTGACAGAAGAGTGGGCTCCTGCTTTTCCAAGAAGGGAGACATTTTCTGCTCTTGCCTTGCCCATCAGTGTCATAGCTGAGACAGTCACAATACAAAGCAACACTCCATTTTCAGAAGGCTTTAAGCCTGGTTTTATTCTAGCATGCAAGCTTTTTACACATTCTTACAAAACTCCTAAGTTTACAGTTTACTCATTGGTCAGGAAAGACAAACAAAGTGCTCATTGGAATAGGCAGTTGCAGGTTTCTCTTATTTATCCTTCTCTATTTCTTGGTTTCTGTGTCAAGGACCTTGGTAGAGAATTCTTCCAGGGGTAAACATGGATCCTGTTATCAAACTTCTCTCTGGCTCACAGAAGTCACTGTAAAACCTCTTCCACACAAAAGCTCTGTGCAGACAGGTCAGGCTGAGAAGCACCAGCAGAGCAGATACTTCAGCACAGGCTTTAGTGCTGGTCCTGATCTCCCAGCAATAAGAGTTCTGGTGGAAAAAAACCCCAGTTTATTTGCTTTTGGCAGCCAGAGCCCTGCACATCCCCTCAGCTGGCAGAGGGGTCCAGTGCAGCCTGGCAGCAGCTCCTGCCCCACTGCTGATGCTGAGGCCGGGTTCTCCTGCAGCTCCAGCCCAGCAGGGCTGTCAGGAACTCTATCAATTAAAGCCTGCACTGCTGGATAATTCCCTGAGTGCTGGGAGAGGCTTGTTCTCACTGGGGTGTAACAAGAGTCATTATAATAATGACTCGCCCATTCCTCACCACCGCAGTTTCTCTTAGCAACAGGCTTGAGCAGCAAGAGAAATGTGATCAAAGTTGAAAGAGAATTCTCTTTGATGCAAAGGAGTTTTTGTTGCTGTTTTGGTTAGGGAGGGCGGGCAGGAGAGGCTGTCAATGCAGCCAGCTAATGACAAACAGGGATAAAGCTCCACGGGGATTAGCAGAGCCTGAATGCAAGTCAAGTGCTCTGATTCTGTAATTTCAACCAAGAAGCAAAGCAACCTACAGGCTTTTTAGTGTTTAGGTGGCCACAAAGAAGCTTTGCTGACATCTCTGAAACACTTCCTCAATAAGAAATTTCCTGGAACACCAAGGTCTTATTTCTTGTGGGGGGTTAAGTCATTGCATTATCTCCTCAGGTGAAAATTCATTATGTTCATCCTCGGTGTGTGTCGAACAGCCTCTTCCTGTACAACAGGCTGCCCATCTCCCTTAGGCTGTAACAGCATCAAGTGGTGTTCAGTGCTACTTATCTTGCTCACCTGCCAATTAGCTATAAACTGTAAGAAGCATTGTACCCAAAAAGTAGGGGGAAAAAAAAAAAAAGCAAAAAAAAAAAAAAAAAAAAAAAAAAAAAAAAAAAAACCATAAAAAAGAAAGAGAAATCTGGTTTTGATCTCATTATAAGGCCNGTTTCAAGTTTAATTAGTCCAAAAGAATTCAATATATTATTGCCTCAAACAAAAGAAAAAACCACCTGAACCTTTAATCCTCTTTGAAGATGCTTCTTACTGATATATCCCATCACATATTTTTAACACTGGTGATAGTACTTAGAGAAATTGTATCCCATGTTCAGTTAAGCCAGGAAATGCATTTGATTCTCCTACACAATTTTCACAGCAGCTTAGTAAATGCAACCTCTTTACCCCTTGTAAACCATCCCATCCGTGGCACCTGGTGAAATGCTACGTAATAAATGGAGTAGCTGTAAATTAATTTAATCTGTTTGCATCTCTGGTGTATAAAATCTTTACCTCACATGTATGAATTTATTATTCAAGCACTGCCTTTTTTCTAAAGAAGGTCCTTCAAGGGTTTCCACAAGTGCTGCTTGTGCCTCGTGACTCAGATTAAACCTGACCCCTGGGGAGGCAGCACGGGTGAGAGTCACCCCACAGGGGTGAGGGGACAGCCAGGCCCTGAGGATAATCCTGTCTCAGGGTCTTGCCTCAGGTGGGGCTGGGGAGCACCCACAGGAAGAAAATGACTTTAATTCAGAGTACTCTAAGAGAAAATTCTTGACCCAGTAGAAACAAAAATGCTGTGTGGTCGAAAGAAGGAGGGCAAAGAAGCAAAATTGGGGGTTTATCCTCAAGGAATTTGAGTGCAGCCGTGAGCCAAAGGCTCCCAAGGGTGATTTTCTTACTCACAAGCTTGTAGGGTGTCTTTGTGCTATGGCCAGAACACTTGAGCTGGGCCTGCTCTGGCTCTGTGGGGCTTGGCTGCAGGAGGGGTGGGTGGCACCCCTGTGTGGGGGCACCTGTTTGGGATCCCATGGCATCTGTATCTTCTGCAGTCCTGCTCTCCTGAAGTGCAGGAGGTCTTGGTGGGAATAGGGATGGGACAGGACACACCCAGACCTGGCCACAGCTGAGGGCAGTGAGCCAAAGCTGAGGGGGCCAAGGGCTCTGACCCCCTCCCTGCTACTAAACACTGTCATTACCTCAGAAGTACCCTCCAAATGTCTTCAAAGTTTGGATTAATTATTTGTTTTCCACACAAGTGCAGCAGTTTGTTTTGCTTTCCCTTTGAATCAGCTCAGGTACTAATCTGATATTTAGAGACTGGCGTTCGCTGCAAATTATTAAAAAGCTTCCTCTGTGCTTTCCCCATAATTGAAAAAGTGCTGACTCTATTTTACTTTAAAACTGAGCAGGTTCTTTTTGATCATCAGATTTACAAAACAAGACTGTTTCCAACACAAACTGCTTCAGGAGTAAAGGCCCTTACTGAATGACATCGTTCCATTTAGACTCCATTTTTTTAAGCACTGAACTCTTGAAACTTACATTCCTTGGGAGATCTACTATCCAAAAAAAAAAAAAAAAAAAAAAAAAAAAAAAAAAAAAAAAAAAAAAAAAAGAGCAATTAGAAATACAAGCTGTCATGTCAAGTTTTAAAAAGTGGCACTTGGAAATGGAATATGTACTTTTATGCAATCCATCTCCTTTCTGTTTTATTATGCAGTGGTGTAAAGCCCAGCATCATTTTGGACAAGGACACACTTACAGCAGAGTTCTTTACTTTAACCCTTCCTTGATCTCTGAGTGTTACATACACATTCAGAGCTGCATTTAAGTTGCTAAAACTGCTCAGAGTCCCTGATTGAACCCTTCTCAGTGAGGTGGCTGTGGAATGAACCCCAGCCAGACCATAAACCTGCACTTTTGCACTAGTTTGAGCCAAAATGCACAGTGCCAAGATTTGCTAGCACCATGACCCAGTGTGGGGTCACTTGTGCAGCGCTGGCCAACCCAAAGATCAGAGCTGCAGGCGAGTTTCCTTCCAAAGGACATTTGCTCCAGGCTGGGGACAGAATTCATGCAGAGGAGCTGCTGATGACGGTGCAGAAAATGGGATGGGAGGTAAAAGGAAAGCGCTGAAAAGCGGATTTTCGGACACTTTTCCGTGGTTTAAGGCAGCCCTCTAGAGACAGGAGAGAGCAGTGCCGGGAATGCGGCTGCACAGGGGCTGCGAGGGAGCGCTGAGCTCGGGAAGAAAAAGTACAAATTTTTTTTTTCAGTTTTGTCTGTTTGTCTTTATTTTTATTATATTTTTTTGCGCTCTTCTGGATGTGTTTTTCTTACGGTTTGTTTGTTCGGGGTTATTTTGTTTAATTTTCTTTTAATACAAGGCTTTTCCACTTAAAAATGAATTACTGAAAATGCAGTGGCAGGACTCAGGGAATGGCTTCCCACTGCCAGAGGGCAGGGTCGGATGGGATACTGGGAAGAAATTCTCTCTGGGAGAGATGCCCAGAGAAGCTGTGGCTGCCCCTGGATCCCTGGAAGTGTCCAAGGCCAGGCTGGACAGAGCTTGGAGCAGCCTGGGACAGTGGAAGGTGTCCCTGCCCATGGCAGGGGGTGGCACTGGATGGGATTTAAGCTCCCTTTAACCCAAACCATTCTATTTTTCTGAGAGATTTTTATTCCACAATTACTGTTTCTTTATAGCACTCCCAGCACTTTGAATATCCTGGTAAATGTGTGTAAAAAAGGTGGAGTGTTGGAGTCCTCAATGCTGAGAATTTTGCACTTTCTGTGCTGACAGACTCTGAGCCCCAGGAGAGCACTGCATTTGACCTGAGGCCATGGAGAAGACTTCCAAAATTGATTGATAGCACTAAGAATATGGGTGTGTAGTTTGATTAGAAGTGTGCAATATCACAGGGTAGAAAACTTAGAGTTTAGGGTTTTAGAATATAGAATATAGTAATATATAGAGAGAGCAAGATGGAGGGTTTAGGGTGGAAGCTGGTCCTTCTTCATGGGTTTGGGTTGTATTTTGTAATTGGACAGAAAAGTCTGCATTGCGGACTTCGAGTGCTTAGTTATTGAGTTAAAAGTGAAAATCATTTAGGTGTCATTTCTTAATTAGATATTTTAACCTTACAAAACCTCGTAGGGAAAGATAGTTAGCCATTTTGTAGCTTGTTAGTAGAATGCTGTAGAACTCACAACTGGTAATAGAGATGAGAAATAATAAACATCTGAGTTTAATGATAAATACCAAATGTTGTCTTTAGTGCTTCAATCCCAACCTTGACAGAGGCAAAAAAGAAGCCAAGATCTGGCAGTGGAGCTCCAGCACAGCCATGCTTTGCCCAGGTGGAAGGGAATTGCTGCTCTGAGAACAGGGTAAAGCTGGGCTGCAGCTCTGGGAATGAACTCTCCAGAGCACATGGAAACCCACAGGGATGCCAAATTATTTCAGTAAAGTTTGGGTTAGCAGTTTAATTCTGCACCCCAATTAAAATTTGCACTTGAAGAGTTTCCTGTGGGATACTGGCACCTGGTGAGCTCTCACCTGGTGGGCTGGGATGTATCCCAGCAATGGGCAGATCTTCATCACACCAACTTTAACTTGCCCACCTCTGTCTCAAACCCCTATAGCTGCTGTATCTGGAAGCTTTACAGACCATCTGCTCAGGCCTCAAGAATCCAGAGCTCCTGGCAAGTGAGGGAAGTTTGAGATGGAGGGTCTCTGTGGGATCTCTCTCCTGAGCTCCATCTGCTGCAGCTGCCACGGGAGATTTCCCCATCTGGCTCAGCCTGCTCCAAACAGCTCCCTGCCCTGGGGGCTGTGATGTATGACCCTGAGAAAGCAAGTTCTGCACCAAGAAAATGTGCAAATGTCAGATCTGGAACTTGGGTCTAGTTTTTTGTGATCAGCAGTTTTCAAGCAAAATGTCCTGTAAGAAAAGCCCTGTAACAATCAGCCCATCCTGGCATCTCTTCCCTGCCCCAAAGCAGAATAATCCACACATCTGTTTGATTTCACAATAAAATGCAAATTACTTAATCTTTTATTTTTTGGTGTTCTCTTCAAGCTATATTTTGAAGGAAAATGCATTCTTCTTTGTAGGAAGTGTAGATAATTGAGCAAAAATGGCACAGTGTCAAAAATACACAGTGACTCCCATACAATACCTGTTGCTTAAACCAGGTTTTTGATAAAGCAATCAGTTTGCTGGAGAATCACATCAATCTTCAATGCAGTGCAAACTGATGCTGAATATTCTCCCCACAGAGCTTTTTTTGGGGTGGGAGGGGATGGAGGAAACCTATTCTAGAATTGATGGCAGAGTTTGTGTATGGTTTCTTTATGTGGTTTTTGTATATTTTTTCTCTTTGCCAGCAGCCACTCTTTTTCTTTTCAAAAGAAGATTCAGGGCATTGCTGAGTACCAGGTCATTGGGTCTAACCCACTGTGATGGACATGAGCTGGAATTTTCATAAAATCACAGAATCATTTAGGGTGGAAAATGAGACCTGAGAACTCTGAGACCAAGTCCAAGCAGTGCCTGATCCCCACCTTGCCACCCAGCCCAGAGCACTGAGTCCCACATGCAGTTGTTCCTTGGACACCTCCCCGTGCAAATCCTCCAATCTGAATAGCCCACTCTTGTTTTATGGACTCATCTCTGTTTGAAAAGTAGGAAAACAACATAAAAGAGCCTTTTTGGGATGGCATTTTGTGTGTGCCTTTCAGAACTAATGCCCTTCCCTCAGAGCTGCAGATGTTGTACCATGTGCATCCAGATGGGTGGCATAAACAAGGCTCTTTTGTTTATGATTTGGAAAACAACTGTAATTTCTAAATTCTTTCAGGATTGTTTACTTTGGTCCACATTTCACAGAAATAATTACAGTCACTGAGCTGAGCAGAAATTAAAAAAGAAGTATTTATATGTCACCTGGGATACCAGAGCAATCTGTGATTTCTGACCTCTTGAAGCAGCTAGGGAGCATCTGATAAAAACAAAAGGCAAGATTAAACTAAGAAAAAGGGGATCCTCTTTACTGTGGGTGGTCAATCTGGGACCTGGACCCCAAAGTGTTTGGGCAGATTAAGGTTAAAACCGAAAATTGTCATTTAGATATGTAATCTCTCTATCTGACTCAAGAAATCTCCAAGTCACTGATCAGCAGATGAGATTGCTCTGAAACCTTTCACTGTAAGATATTCTTCCTTAAGCCTCTGCTGTGACTCTCTGCTAGAGAATAGGTAATAATATCAATAAATGTTGCCCAGATGAAGTGCAGCTGTTCATTCGTTCACATTCACTGAGGAAGGCCAGAAATATTCAGCATCACATAGAAACAGCTCCTGTTACCCCCAAAACTTCAGACAGACCAAGTTTAGCGAGGTGTGCAAGCCCCAGGGGGGCTCATGTCTGGATTTTTGGCAAGCACTTGTACACCTGGATGTGTATCTTGAGGAATTGTAACTGTAAGTCCTTACCATGCAGATTACATATATTTAAATCTATTATTTCACTGAGTCAGGATGACTTTTGGTCACATCTTTATACCCTAGGAGGGAATGAAACAGCAAAGCTGCACAAACCTCCTTACCAAAGCCTCTTTCTCTTGCAGCCTTTGATATTTTCCTTCCTGGCTCCTGATTTTTTTTTTTTTTTTATATTGACCCCTAAAATGCAAGTTATCTGTGAAATTATAGTTATTGCAGCATCTCTATTCCATGGGCAGGGAGCCTGAGCAACTGGCAACCTGAAATAACAACCCTGAGCAATTTGGTTGTGCTTTTTTTGATGCTCTTGTTTTCACCTCCCCCAACCCCTTGCTGGCATGATAAGCATAATCATTTTCTCCCTTGGACTGTATTTAGGCCATATGCTGGAATTTGATCCAACACTCCCCATTTGCTAAGGATAAGAAATGGCTTTAATGCTGCACACCGACATGTGAATCCCATCAATTTTTCCCTGTTTCATTTCTTCCAATCACCCAACCAATTGGCTTGAGCAAGCAATTCAGGGAAAAAAAAAAAATAAATGTAATAGAGTTCCCTCTTTTGAGAAAGGTACTTCTGTCCAATTGCTTTCATCTTGAGAATACAGCTCTGAGGTCTGTTTCTAGGGATGTCCTCCAGCAGGCAGCATGAATTGCAAAATCAGTCACACAAATGGCCTCCCATATATAAAAATAACCAATATATCAACAGGGCTGAAGCCAAGCAGCTGTTAAAATAACTACCAGATCAGTAGCACTAAACTTACAACAGACAGATGCATCTGAAAAGGGAAAGTCCACGGCATTTTTAGTTTGATTTACGTTGTTGCTTCATTTTTTATTCAAGATACGAACATCCTGAAAAGCAAATGCTAAGACTATGAAGAGATTGCCATAACAAAAGGAAATACAATGTAAGTGCAAAATTACTGGGGGAATGTTCCTGTTTCTAATGAGGTAGGGTGCTGTGGCTGAGGAAAAAATTGGGATAAACTTTGTGGTGCAAAAGCCTTTTTGGATGGGTTCTGCCACCCCTGCTTGTGCTCCACAGAGTTTTCTGTCTTCCTTGCTGCTGCCTTACCCTGCATGAGACAGCAACTCCCTTTTAGGCTGAGCTGTATTTATTCATATTCATGTTCCTAAAGTTTTCCAAGTGTTTTTTTTTTTTTTTTTTTTTTTTTT
>VZRH01007630.1:208392-314031 GCA_013397555.1 Urocynchramus pylzowi
TCCTTAAAAATTTTACAACAAAAAAAAAAAAAAAAAAAAAAAAAAATCAGTGATAGCTTCTTTACACAGCCAAAAATCTCATTTATTAATCTCCAAGCAATTTTGGAGTCCAGCAGATTTCTCTTGCACTCAGCCTTGGAAATATTCATGAGTTGTGATTGCAGCTGGGCAAACAAATACACGGAAAAGCTTTCATGGAGCTCCTCTGAGTGAGGTTGCTCAAAGTGTGGCTGAACAAAACACAAATGCCACAGCAGTGTTTAATAAAAGTGATAAAACTGGGAGCAGCTCCTGCCAGTATAAACAGATGGAAATTCTGAGCTGATCTTTCTCACCCTCACTGTAACTGTGAGGAAGGGACAGTCAATGGAATCACGGAGAGAGAGATTGCTCATCACAGACATTTAAATTATTCCCCCCAGGCTGTAATTTCTTAGACGAACTTGCTCATTCGAACTCATTTCACACACTAATCATGCCTGTAATTTGTTCTGAAGATTTCTGCCCTTCTCTGGTTTGTTTCTGGTCCTGTCAGTCCTCTGGGATGGCACCTTGGGCCTGCCCAGGGCCTGCTGGAGAGGAGCAGAACGGAGCCTGGGGGTGTCACCTTCTCTCTTCTGTGCCCAGTGACACGGCCCAGGGAACAGCTGGAGTGTTGTCAGGGGGGGGGTTGGTTGGATTTAGGGAAAGATTATTCCCCAGAGGGTGCTGGGCACTGCCCAGGCTCCCCAGGAATGGGCACGGCCCCGAGGCTGCCAGAGCTGCAGGAGTTTGGACAGCGCTGCCAGGGATGCCCAGGGTGGGGTTGCTGGGGTCTGTGCAGGGACAGGAGCTGGAATGGATGATCCTGTGGGTCCCTTCCAGCTCAGGATATTCTGTGCTTCCATGAACCTCCCTGAACTGGAATCCTCTGTTGGGTGGGAGGCACTGCAGTCTGGATTTTGGATGTGGCACCTAAGGATCAGCTGTCCTAAGGAAGTCTTTCCATGATGAATACTCAAGTACCTCTTGCCCATTTTTCAGGAGGTTGGTGAAGACCAGATGACTCACCTGGGAGCAGAGAGTTTGGGAAACTCATTCTCTTTTTTGGGAGGAGCCAACACTGAGCCATGTCAACTTAATTTCCCAAATTGAGGGTACAGGAGAGGTTTTGGGCCTCCCTGCCTGGTGCTTCAGCAATTAGCGAGGCCTGCTGGGCTCCCTGGATTTTACAGCCCTTGGAAGAGTGGAGTGAGCTTTTCCTCAGACTCCCAGTGGGGTGTGACCCACAGAGCTCAGGTGTGCCCTGGTACTGCCCCAGCACAGCTGCACTCACTGAGCTTCAGCACAAACTGAGATCCTGAGAAACCCCTGCACCACAGACCACCCAGAGACCTCCCTGCTCCCACTGGGAGATGCCCAGGTCTGGGAGTAGAAGATTTGCAGCTTACAGCTTTAGATTTAGGCGCCAAATTCCACCTAAACCCTTGTCTAGGAAATTGAATCCTGTATTGAGTGCAGCCTCCAGCTCTCTCTGCCTTAATTCCCCTGTAAAACATTTCTGGCCTGAGGCTGGGAGGCTTTTGGAGGTGAGTGCCTGTTGCCTTTGGTTTGCAGCAAATTTGTCCAGCAGGAGCTGGAGAGGATTTCACAACTTCTTGGTACTCGCTCACCCAGGAAGAGCAGCTCACAAATTGATGCCTTTCATTTGTGCAGCTTGAGTATATAAAATGTCACCAAATCAGAAACTAACAAATTATGTGGAGGATTTCTTTGCAGCAAACAGCTTGTTAATGCTGGAAAAATGCCTCAGTGGCTCTGCTAATTGTTGGGATCTTTTACAGCAGGGGAATTTTTGCTTAAGAATCTCCCAGCTATGTAAGAACTGCAAAAATAAAGGAAAACAGGTAAGACTGAGCATTCAGGACAGACCTGTGTCAGGAGACAGGCTTGTTGGAGAGAATTAAAATCACAGTTTGTTCAATGTAACCAGACAGTGAGTATGCAGTCCTTGGCTATTTATAACTCACAAATAAGGCAAGCAGACAGCTAATATAGCCAGGGGCCAGCAGGAACAGAGCAGTGCAGCTTTATTAGCAAACCTAGGTGGACATGCCATTTGATATAACTATGTGGGAAAGTATTTTTATGGTCTGTGTGTTGAAAAAGGTCAGAGATGCTTTAAAAATGAAATTAAATGAAATTAAACCTTATTGAAGATAGCCGTGTCCCTCGGGCACTTGGGGTCCCTCAGAGGCTTAAAGATGATCTTTAGAGAGAAGTGGGTTAATCACAGGGGACTTCAGTCTGTGTGGAAAAATCCAACAGAGCCAGATTTGCAATAGATGGGGAAAGAAACACCATTTAGGAGCATATGGCAATTGTCAAGCAATAGAGAATAATAGCTGCTTAATGATAAACTCCTGCATGCAGACTTTCTGACAGGCACGCTGAAAATGCTCCCTGAAAATGCTACAATCAGAATCATTCCATGGGGCTGTGATATCTGAGTTCCATGGGCTGGGTAATCAGCCAGCATGGGCCAGGCCAGCTGCAGCAGAGGTGCTGGTGGCTTTCACACACCTGTGTTTGTGTCTCACAGGGACAGCTTTGTGCTGGGAAAAATCAAATAAAACAATTTGCCCCAGTCAGTGA
Source organism: Urocynchramus pylzowi (assembly GCA_013397555.1). Classification (NCBI taxonomy): domain Eukaryota; kingdom Metazoa; phylum Chordata; class Aves; order Passeriformes; family Fringillidae; genus Urocynchramus; species Urocynchramus pylzowi. The sequence goes on from VZRH01007630.1 coordinate 211,027, forward strand.
CATTTAGAGGTGTTTCAGTTTGCTGTTTGCTGGGTTTTTTGACTGGAAATATTTGCAATATTTGAAATATTTTGGTTTGCTTTTGTCCTGGAGCCCCAGAGAGGCTGTGGCAGCGCTGGGATGGCTCCTCTGCAGCTCCTGCCATCCCTGGGGAAAAGTCACTCATCCCAGGAGAGCCCAACAGCATCCACACACTCAGCTTCTGCTTTGGCTATAACTTTATCTTTTGTATTTTTAAAAAACCCAAAACCCTCAAACCGTAGTTTTTCTGTGATTTTTTTCATATATTTCATCAAAAACTAAATCAGTGAGAAGAAGTTTGAACCACTCCCAATACAGCTCAATTTTTTAAAAAAAGAGAAAAAGAGTTTAAGTTTCTTCCCTTAAAATTTTCAAGAGGTGCAATGTAAAGGAACAAAGATAAATATGTAGGAGCTGTGTTCTGTTTGGAGGCACAGCAGTAACCAGGCCTCAGGTAACTGCTCGTGGAGTGATTTCCTTATGCATGGGGACCTAAAGCAAGTAACCTTAAATATATGATCCCCTGCACTCAATAGCAGGTTTGATGGTTTTAAAATGATGGTTTAAAAACCAAATGATGGTTTAATTGTTGTGCAAAAGTTAGATATTATTAGCAATGGTTCAGCCTCCCTCTGCATTATACTGAATTCAAGTATGCTGTTAGCTTCTATTTTTGTCCCAATAACTTCATTTTCTTCAGGAAAAATATCCATCCATCCACCACTATTATAAATTCAAGACAAATTATTCCTCCATCCAGAAAAAAAGTTGTTCACTTTTTTTTTGGCTCTCAAATGTGTTTTATTACAGTTTTTTTTAATTTTATTTGTGTCTGTGAGGACATGTACTTCCCTCAAGAACCAAGTCAATAGTAAGTGATTGGTATGTTGTTTTAAACTAAATGGGATCATAGAATCAAAGAATTATAGACTGGTTGGGGTGGGAAGGGATCTTAATTCCCATCCAGTGCCACCCCTGCCATGGCAGGGACACCACCCTCTGTCCCAGGTGCTCCAAGCCCTGTCCAGCCTGGCCTTGGACACTGCCAGGGATCCAGGGGCAGCCACAGCTGCTCTGGGCACCCTGTGCCAGGGCCTGCCCACCCTCACAGGGAACAATTCCTTCCTAAAATCTAACCTAAACCTACCCTTTTTCAGTCTGGGGCCATTCCCTATGTCCTGTCACCTCATGCCCTTGTAAATATTCTCTCTGCAGCTCTCCTGGGGCACCTCTAGGCAATGGAAGGCTGCACAGTTTGCTTGGGATTTCTTTATCCTTTTCACTTTTAATCTTTTCCTCTGAGTCCATTTTTGATTTTTATCTCAATGTTGGGAAAGGCAGTAGCAGGACAGAATTAAAGAAGTGTTTGTGTGCATTTGAACTTCCCTTACACTTCAAACCCAAAGGCATCCAGAAATCGACCTTGCATTGCTACAGCCAGAGCAGGGAGAGAGAGAGCAGAAAACTTCAGCTTGGAAGGCAAAGATTTTCTGTTCTTTCATTTCTCTCTGTGCTGGAAATCTCCCTGAACAGAATGATGCCAAGAGTGGCACAGCTTGTGACACCAGCTTATGGGCCTCTCTGCTCCTCACCCTCCTCTACAGCAACACAAAATGAAACTCTTCTCATGCCATCAAAATTAGGGCAAGCTGTGGTCATTAAAAAATTGGGAGAAAATTAATTTAATCCATCAAAGCATCATCTTTCTCATGGAGCAACCCGGAAGAATGCAAAGCCCAGTGAAAAATATGTAATTTTTATTTCCACCACTGCTTTTGATCTGAGTTTTGCTGGGGAGTGTCTCAGGGGTTCATATTTTTAATTGCCCCTGGGAGCAAAATCTCAGAGAGTCCACTTGAATAACAAGATAGCTTTGAATTTAGTGAGTGGAAATCAATAACTTAAGGGGGAAGAGTTTTCTTTTTGTTGGTGAAAAAAGCAGTTTTACCTTCTAGAAGCAAAGCAATTCAGCCTGCATGGTCCTGTAAGACTTGCAAATGCAAGAGGGTGTTGTTAAAAACAGAGGCCACAATGCAGAGTGAGTGCACACAGAGCCAGGTGAGAGCACACTGAATATCACTCAACAAGTGGACTAAAATATTTGTTATTCCCCTTTTTAACTTTTCACCAACCATTTGAAAGTTTATATTTCCTTTTTTCTTTTCTATAAGAGCAGACAACTATTTTTCTAACCCGAATTAATCTTATTATTTGTCTTCTTAAACAGGAATAAAACCAGCTCACATGCTTAAAATCCCAAGAATCTTTTGAATCTTGCTCAATTTTTTTTTTTTTTAGAATATTTATATTCATTAAAATTCATTCAGTTTCTTTCCTTTTTTTGGAAATTCTGATGCAGTTCTACTGGAAAATATTTATACCCTTGGCTAAGGACAGCGTTGATGCCACCTTTAATTCATGTTGCTGTTTTGTCAATGGCAAACCATAATATTTCCATGTGTAAGGAATGTTTCCTATACACCACACTGCATAAAAATGCATGAAATAAACCTGTTCCTTCAGAGAGAAAAGAACTGGTGGGATTGGGAGAAGGTTTCCATCCCCATGAGCCAAATATTCTGCTTAGGTCAAACAACAGCAACCTCCCCAAAAAGCAGTTTCCTTGTGCATCACCCACTACATTTGTCAAAATACATTGTATATTATGTATTTAGGAGAAAACAATAACCAGGGAATTAGCTCCGGCTAATTTAAACCAAATTAATTAGTCAACCTCAGGAAAATACAAATCACCAGCTCACTAATTTGGTTTTTCCAAAGCCTTTTATAACTTTGCAAGAGGAAAAAATCCAGAAGACCTATCCATAGCTGCACATGCAGCTGCCTAAACCACGAAGAAAATAATTTATTTCTTTCTGCCTCTGACATTTTTCTTGGGTAAAAAAGATATTTAAGCTTCACAGCACAAATATCAAGACTGTAGGATCTTCATTTTTCTGGGATAGACTCATTGTGTGCTTGACTCTGTGAGATGAAGCAGAAGAACCAGGACAATCTTTTTGGCCCATCCTCTGTGTGTCCCTTGTAATTTTTTTTTTTTAAGGGTTTGTCTGCTTTCAACATCAGTGTCTTTTGGGGACTCCTGTCAGTAATTCCTTACTCAGAAGCCCAGCTGCACATATTTTTACTTCCCTGCTACTTTAGTTCTCAATGACCCCCTAGAAACACTTTCTGGGGAAATAGTTGTGAAAATCCACACTGATACCAAGAGTTTATCTTTTTTTTTTTTTCCCTAAAAATATTCTCATAAATAAAAAAAGGGCACTTGCAGAGATATTCAAGAAGACTGTATAGCAGAGATTGCCAAGGTAGCCCAGAGGAAAATGTTGGTTTTATTCAGGTAAGCAGATAAATGATGTTTTTAGTAGCTCCATTGTGCTTGTGTGTGAATTTATATGTATCTATCTATATATAGATATATAATATATGTATATATGTGTTTGTGTATTTATATACATAGATGTTAGAGTTCTCGATACTAAAAATTTTAAACTTTCTGTACTAAGAGACTCTAACTCCCAAGACAACACTACATTTAACCTAAAACCATAGAGAAAGCTTCCAAAATTAATTAATAACACTAAGATTACAAGAGAAAATTTGAAGTGTGTAATATCACAAGGTAGAAAACTTACAGTTTAAAATTTTAGAATATAGAATACAATACATATATATAGAACAAAAAATAAGGATTTTAGAAGAGAAGCTAGTCCTTCTTCTTCTTAAGTAATATTTTGTAGTTAAACAGAAAAGTCCACAGTGAGGACTTTAAGTGATTAGTTATTAAATTAGAAGTAAAAATAATTCTAGTGTCATTTCTTATTTAAATAGTTTAATCTTAAAAGACCTTATAACAAAAAATAATTAACCATTTTATACCTTATTAGTAAAGTACTACAAAACTCACTACCTGTGAAACTGTAACATAAATAAGAAAAAATAAACATTTAAATCTAGACACAAAACCCTATCTCAAGTACCTTCAATCCCAACCTCAAAAAAAACCCCAAAAACCAAGAACCAACAATTGCATACTTGTGTACAACTACAGAGAAACAAAATAAAATGTGCCAATGCCAACCCTCAAGCCCACTGAGGATCTTTGTGCCCAAAAAGTCCTCATGAAATGGAAAGCAAGGCAAGAGCAACCACACTTGGTGAAGCTCCTGAACACCTGACTACAGAACCAAGAGCTCCTGTTTATGATCACTGATATGGCAAAGCACCAGGGGTTTTTGGGGTTTGTTTTTTTTTTTTGGACAGGGTTTCCTCAAAAATCTTCATCTGTGCCCCTGAAGAGACTGCAAACTCTTGTGAGGCAGGAATCTTGAAATTGGCAATACCAACTATGATGAAGATGTGGTTTCAGCCCTTGCTTTGCCAAAATCAGTACCTGCTCAGATACCACCCTACGTTCCTGAGACTTCTGGGAGTCCAAGGCAACTGGGGAGATTTTTCATCCTTTGGAAAGGCTGCTGGCCTGAAGCTCTAAGCAATGGTGTGTCCAGCAGCATGGCTTCAGTTGTCAGGGGTTTGTTGATGACAAATTTTTGTCCTGATGAGGTGTCTTAGGTTGCAAGATGTGGCAGGGGGGGGTATTCTATCCCCACCTGTCAGAGCTGGGGCAGTTCTCTGCTGTTCACTGGGCAGTTTTTTCTTTATCTCTCCCACAGCCCATCCTCCCTCCAGGAGATCTCTGCTGTCCATGGCCACTGAGTGTCCCTGCATGGCTGATCAAATTCCAGCATCCCATGGCAGAGGCTCTGCCCAGGGGAGGAGCCAAGCATTCCTACCTGGATCCAATCTGCCCTTGGCAACACCCCAGCAGCCTTTGCCCCCTGCATTCCCAGAGGAGCAGCTTTCTGCTCCCCTGCATTCCCAGAGGGAGCCCAGGCCCATCTCCAGCAGCCCTGGAGCTCCAGAGGAAAACTCCCCCCTTGTCCAGGATCCCTGCTCCAGCAGAGCCACAGCTGGCACTGCAGGAGGGCTGAGCCACCCTGGCATGGCCCTGCTGCCACCACCCTGACCCACAGCGTGTCAGCTCCTGTTTTAACTCTGTCAGTGTTTTTTTTTTTACTATTGCGTTTATATTTTTAATTTTCCTATTATAGAACTGTTATTCCTGTTCACATATCGTTGTCTGAGAGCCCCTTAATTTTAAAATTATAATAATTCAGAGGGAGGGGGTTTACATTTTCCATTTCAGGGGAGGCTCCTGCCTTCCTTAGCAGACACCTGGCTTTTCACACCAAGGCATGAAGAACGAAATGACTGGATTGCAGCTCCTGTCTACCAGCACATGCACCCCAGGGATGTGAGATTTTCTACAGGAATATGGAGAAAATCTGGGAAAGTTTTAATAATACCTTCTGGAAGAGTCTATGGGAGCCCCCAGTGATACATCCCACAAAGTCTGCTGGCACTGAGGGTCTCCTGGACTCACGTGTCAAAAGCCATGTGCAAAGTTCTAGGGGACTTCCAGCTTCCTGGGCTTCTGTGGGTACAACAATGTCCACAGGGATAGAAATAAAGAAGGCATTTTACCCTGGAAATGCTCACAAAAAAGATCCTTGATAAAAAATAATTTACAGCAGTGATGAAATATACAAAGGATAAAAGCCCATTCCAAAGCCAAATCATCCTCCCCAACTGAAGACCAACCACAGACAAAACTAATAACTAGAAGCAATTTATAAGGAGCTGAGAACACCATGAGAATAGGGGAATAAAATACATTTTGACTAGAACAATATAATGTTATTGGCAACACAATGGCATACAAGCCTCTGGAGGTGTCATGCTGTCTTCCTTGATTAAAAGCTTGAAGAGAAGCATGAGTATTAATTTAGAAAAACTGTTTATATCTTCTCTCTCTCTAGAATATTATTAATTGGAGTGTGCAAAATTAGGTCTTCAGAGCTCTTGCAAATTACTGTAAGCAGCAAGTCTTTATGCAGAAGGATAAAGCAAGGATTTCAGAGGCTTTGGGAGAAGTAATTAAGTTCTGTTACTTGCAAAGTTCTGTTTGTTTACAGGAAGAACTTTCCCCACAGAAGTGGACATAGTTGTTTTTCTTTGTTTTCCTAACAAATATTTCCTGAGGGATGACTACCAAGATTAATTAATCCTATTAAATCTAAGGCAGAAAACATCTCACTGCTGTGAGAGACTTGAAAATCTGCACTAGTTGTCCTGGATCCTCAGGCTCCATGACTTGGAGCATCAATAATATCACCCCATCCAAAGGCAGGGGACAGCTGAAAAAATGTCATTTGCAATAATTTCATTCTTTCAGCTGCCTAAAGAGATTAATTCCACTTTTAAATGGTTCAGGTAAGGCAGACATGCCTCTCTGATCTTTCCTTTAGTGACAGCATGGGATCCCCGAGGAGCTTTATTCCTGGGTATTTGGTGGTGTGAGAATGGAGAAAGTGTTTTGCATTTATCCTTCCTATTAGGATTTGAAATCCACCATTCCTTTTCTATCTTTTTTTATCTGAATCCATCTTTACATATCTGGATACTTTTAAGAGCTACAAAGCTGGGGCTTAAGGACAGAAAGAAAACAAAACAAAACAAAAAAAAAAAATCACTGAGTGGTTTGTACCATGGAGCAGTAATTTGAAAAAAAAAAAAAATTAATGGAGGCTTAAACTCTTGAGCTCTGCAGGTCAATCAAAGTGATGGTGTTTTCTCATGAATAAGGGTTAAAGGATTGGGACCCCAAATCTGCAGCTGGTGCTGAGCAGAAAGCAGTGGCTGGGAGGATGATGTATGCTCAACCTCCAGCTAAAGCCATTACACTGAGAGTAAAGGAGCTCAGGGAGTGCCCATTGCCCAAATCCAATTTTCATAGCAATGTGTTGCTGAGAGTGCAAATTACTGAAAATTTGCCAATCCAAAGGTAATATTCAGAAAAGCCTTTCCAGTAAAAGTGGAATCAGCCTCTCAGTTAGCAGTGCTGCTCTTCCAATAAAGCACAGGTGGAATAAACCGCACATAATTTCAATAAATAAACCAAAACACAAAGCAAACAGCGTTGTAAAAATACTGGGGAGAGGAATTGCATTCTAACACTGAGCACATGGAAATAAACCCTTTTGGAATGCTTCCACTCCAGCTGAGTTAGAAGTAAAATAAACCTTCATGTGCAGTCAAAGACTGATGGATTCCTTGGTGGGAGGAAAGCCAAAGAGTTGAGTATTACCAGTAGAAAGGTGGGAATGCTGCATCCCAGCAAAGCCTAAAGTTTGTCTGCTAAAGTGACTTTTCCCCACCTAATAATTTCACTGCCCCTCGTATATGACATATTTACCTGCCTGCCTTCCCACCAGATTCATTCCCATATTTCTCCCTGTCCATCCCCACAGGAGATGATGTGGCTGCTCAGTTCCCAGGTCTCTCACACCCCACATGGAAAGGCTGTGCTGGTGGTGTGTCCTGTAACCCCTCTGTGGGTACATCTGTGTCACCAGCCTCGGGTGGAGATCTCCAGAGGTCATAAACTTATTAATTAGTGATTTCCTTTCTGTTTGTGGTAATCCAATGTCTAACCTCCTGGGATGTGTGCCTGTGAATCCCTGATTACTGCTTTACCCCACAGGGGAGAACAATTTGCTGGCATCACCTGGAAGCTGAGTGTGTCCCCCAGCTCCAACCAAAGTCTTACTGATAAAAAGTCAAATATTGTGAAAGATAAACTCGTTAAAATTATTATTAAACCAAGGGGGTGCATAACAAATACAGGTAAAATAAAACTGATGTGGTTCAAACCTATAAATGTGAGTGAGTGCTTCCACTATGGCATGTACCTATTTTTTGGCCAGTTTGGGTGGGAATTTCAGAAAAGAGGAGTTGTTTCCATGTGAATGCTCCAGCACTGAGCCAGCCTGGCATTACCTGGCATGGCATTGGCATTGAGCTGTTAGGCATCCTGTCTGCTCTAAAGGAGAGATTGTTTGGAAAATTGTATTTGGAAATCCAGGAGTTCGATGGAAAATGAAGTCTAATTTCTGTCAGTGAAGTTTGATTGCTGAGAGTGGATTTGGTGCCTTATGAAACAGGAAAAATATTTTCTGCCTCAGGAAATACACATGTTAACTGGATATTACTTTGAATATTTTAATATTCTGGCTGACACATCTGTTCCAAGGAGATACAAACTTCTCTTTCATGTGGCACTTGATAATCTGGCAGCCGATGGAGGGAGAGTGATGAAGATTGTTTCAGAGGAAGATTGTTTCAAAACATGATTTAAATGCTACCCTGGGATTTGTAGACTTTAATTAGTCCCAGCTCAAATGCTTTTGTTTCCAAGCAGACAGAAAGTGCTGATGCCTGGCCAGGGCTTGTGCAGTGGTCCTGGCCTTGGGGTGGGGGGCACTGGATGCTTTTTTCTCCCCGTGCTCTCAGGAAAAATCAAATCTCTGCCAGGCACAGCAGCGCAGATGCGCTGCCACCAGATCCACACAGATGTGATTGTCTGCCATCCCATAAACACTGCTTTTGATGATGCCCCAGAAAGAATCTAGTTCACTTCCTCCAGGCTATGCAGAGCTAACTGGGATGGAAAAGAGTGAGCAAAGAGGTGGAAAAGAGCCAGCAGAGGGAAGGAGGGCTGGCACGCCCGGGAAGCAGAGTGCCCTGCCAGGGAGGCTTTCCTGAAGCTGCCCGAGCACAGGGCAGCCAGCCCAGCCTGTTAAATGCACATTTGCTGATGGATAAACATTGTGCCTGTCATTTGGAGAGGTGATTCTTCCCAGGGAATGCTCCCTTCCCCAGAGATAGGCACTGGAATGCTGTTAAAGCCCTGCTGCTCAGGGAGGGTGAGCCAGGGCTGCTTCCTTGTGGGAAATAGTAAAGGTAAGAAGATTTTCAGAAGCTGGGAAAGCAGGCCTTAGAAAGAGAAAGAACAGAGAAGTGAGAACCAGCTACAGCTGTAAAATCTGAAGGTGGTAAAAGTTACAATAGTACAGCAAGCAAGGACATTAAACAATAGCTTGAGTTTTAGGCTTGGCTAAGATAGACCTGAGGACTGCAGGCAAATATTCTTAGCAAGATGGGAGAAGGTTTTAAGCTTAATAATGGTGTATTGTGTATTGTTAATAGAAGGCATACAAGCAAGCATTGTGTGCAGCAGGTGCATGTGTGCTTTTAGTGATTGGCTAGAACAATTGTTACTTATATATTATATTTAGCAATGTGCTATTGGCTAGAAAGTTTTTTAAATGCTCTGTAACAAAGAAATCTTTGGCTGCTGCTGGCTGTATGTGAGCTTTTGCCATCTTTCAATTGTCTCAATCATGTCATGAGGCTGATGCTGCCAAGAAAAGCTCAAGGAACGTCTCCCAGCAGTCCTGTTTTGTTTGTGAAAAAGAAAAAACTCCCCAACACACTTCCTCCCTTCCCCAGCTAATTGGAGAGGATGATTTCAGGTCTGTCCAGCTGGGAATCCTCTGCCCTGTGCACTCAAGCATTCCACATTTCTGCTGCACTTTGAATCACTCCATGATGCTTCTATTATTAGCAACACCTGACCAGAGCAAATGGAGCACAGCCTTTTAGGGGGATTGTTTCTGCCCTTAGTCTGTTGGTTTATTTATTTGTGAACACTCTGGCTGAGGGAGCTTATTAAATAATAACTATAATAATAATGCTGGGATACAATCCCGTAACAGCTGGTATAGTGTGTTCTTAAAAACCTGACAGCATCTCCACACTTCTGGATATTCAGCTTCAACATTGGAATGGATGTAAATAAAACAAACAAACAAAATCCCATAGGAAAACAACAACAACAACAAAAAAACCCCACCCAACAAAAAAACCCCCAAAATAACCAAAAAAGCCCCCAACAAACAACCAAACAAAAAAAAAACAAACCAAAACAACCANCCTTATGAAACAGGAAAAATATTTTCTGCCTCAGGAAATACACATGTTAACTGGATATTACTTTGAATATTTTAATATTCTGGCTGACACATCTGTTCCAAGGAGATACAAACTTCTCTTTCATGTGGCACTTGATAATCTGGCAGCCGATGGAGGGAGAGTGATGAAGATTGTTTCAGAGGAAGATTGTTTCAAAACATGATTTAAATGCTACCCTGGGATTTGTAGACTTTAATTAGTCCCAGCTCAAATGCTTTTGTTTCCAAGCAGACAGAAAGTGCTGATGCCTGGCCAGGGCTTGTGCAGTGGTCCTGGCCTTGGGGTGGGGGGCACTGGATGCTTTTTTCTCCCCGTGCTCTCAGGAAAAATCAAATCTCTGCCAGGCACAGCAGCGCAGATGCGCTGCCACCAGATCCACACAGATGTGATTGTCTGCCATCCCATAAACACTGCTTTTGATGATGCCCCAGAAAGAATCTAGTTCACTTCCTCCAGGCTATGCAGAGCTAACTGGGATGGAAAAGAGTGAGCAAAGAGGTGGAAAAGAGCCAGCAGAGGGAAGGAGGGCTGGCACGCCCGGGAAGCAGAGTGCCCTGCCAGGGAGGCTTTCCTGAAGCTGCCCGAGCACAGGGCAGCCAGCCCAGCCTGTTAAATGCACATTTGCTGATGGATAAACATTGTGCCTGTCATTTGGAGAGGTGATTCTTCCCAGGGAATGCTCCCTTCCCCAGAGATAGGCACTGGAATGCTGTTAAAGCCCTGCTGCTCAGGGAGGGTGAGCCAGGGCTGCTTCCTTGTGGGAAATAGTAAAGGTAAGAAGATTTTCAGAAGCTGGGAAAGCAGGCCTTAGAAAGAGAAAGAACAGAGAAGTGAGAACCAGCTACAGCTGTAAAATCTGAAGGTGGTAAAAGTTACAATAGTACAGCAAGCAAGGACATTAAACAATAGCTTGAGTTTTAGGCTTAGCTAAGATAGACCTAAAGACTGCAGGCAAATATTCTTAGCAAGATGGGAGAAGGTTTTAAGCTTAATAATGGTGTATTGTGTATTGTTAATAGAAGGCATACAAGCAAGCATTGTGTGCAGCAGGTGCATGTGTGCTTTTAGTGATTGGCTAGAACAATTGTTACTTATATATTATATTTAGCAATGTGCTATTGGCTAGAAAGTTTTTTAAATGCTCTGTAACAAAGAAATCTTTGGCTGCTGCTGGCTGTATGTGAGCTTTTGCCATCTTTCAATTGTCTCAATCATGTCATGAGGCTGATGCTGCCAAGAAAAGCTCAAGGAACGTCTCCCAGCAGTCCTGTTTTGTTTGTGAAAAAGAAAAAACTCCCCAACACACTTCCTCCCTTCCCCAGCTAATTGGAGAGGATGATTTCAGGTCTGTCCAGCTGGGAATCCTCTGCCCTGTGCACTCAAGCATTCCACATTTCTGCTGCACTTTGAATCACTCCATGATGCTTCTATTATTAGCAACACCTGACCAGAGCAAATGGAGCACAGCCTTTTAGGGGGATTGTTTCTGCCCTTAGTCTGTTGGTTTATTTATTTGTGAACACTCTGGCTGAGGGAGCTTATTAAATAATAACTATAATAATAATGCTGGGATACAATCCCGTAACAGCTGGTATAGTGTGTTCTTAAAAACCTGACAGCATCTCCACACTTCTGGATATTCAGCTTCAACATTGGAATGGATGTAAATAAAACAAACAAACAAAATCCCATAGGAAAACAACAACAACAACAAAAAAACCCCACCCAACAAAAAAACCCCCAAAATAACCAAAAAAGCCCCCAACAAACAACCAAACAAAAAAAAAACAAACCAAAACAACCAACCAAAAAAAAAAACCTGAAAAAGAACCCCAAAAAAAAACAAACAAAAAAACCCCAAACCAAACCAAAAATCCCCATGTATGCTTTTAGATGGATTTGTTCCCAGTTTGGTGGGTTTCACTTTCTCCTTCATAATTTTGCTTCTGATCTTGCTCAGCGTGGCAGACCTGACTCACTTGGTTGCTGCACAAAGGAGTTAACACTGGATTTCTGTGGCCTCCTCAAACAGCCAGAGAGAAGGGGAAGGGGACTCTAAGGGATCCTGTGGGAGAGGAGGAGAAGTTGCAGCATGAGAAGCACCCTTGAGCACAGAGCTCTGTCCCTCCCCTGGCTGGGGGACCTGTGCAGCTTCACCCTGCACCACCTCACTGCTGCTGCTGCTGCTGCCAGAGTTATCCAGGGGGTTGGCATTGCCTTGGTAACTCAGCAAGAGCCTTCTCCTTGCAAAAATTGCCATGTTTTATGTGTTTTCAGACTATGGGAGCAATTTGGGTGCCCAGACGAAGCACTTGGGCTGTTTCAGTCCTTCCAAGCTGTCTCTGCTGCCTCCTGAGCTGCCCCCCAACCCCTCCACAGCCCCAGAGGAGGTCTCAGTCACCCTCAGGGTGAGGATGGCACTGGGTGCCTGCATTTGAGTCATCAAATATCATCTGGCAGCCCTCTTTGCACACAGAACTTGATGGAATTGAGTGAAAGCACGAGAGGAAAAATAGCAACACTGAGCCATTTTTAGGGTAGGCATGGAAGTCACCAGCTTTCAGCAATCTGTGGAAAAGGCCAGTTTGGGTGTCCCCTGCAATTAGGAGGCTTTTTCCTTGCTCTGGAGCTCTGGCAGGCAACTGAGATGAGGGATCCTCTGGTTTGAGGGATTTCCTGATGATTATGGCTTTTCCCCTGAGCTTTGTAAGACAGCTCAGGCCTCCAGGTATTTCCCTTAACAATCCCAGTGGTAATAGTAATTTTCCCAATTAAAACAGAGGTGGGGGAGAATCAAGAGGGGCTGCCTTCACCACGAAAGCCCTTTGCTTTCCCTGAACCTCTTGCTGCCTGTCTTAGTTTGAAAACACAGGTGTCTGCTAAGGAAAGCAGGAGCCTCCCTTGAAATGGAAAATGTAAAACCCCTCCCTCTGAATTGTTATAATTTTTAATTAAGGGTCTCTCAGGCAAAAATATGGGAGCAGGAATAACAGTTCTTTATTAGGGAAGAAAATAAAAATACAATTTAAAAATGCAGTAATACAAAACAACCCTGACAGAGTCAAAAGAGGCCCTGGCAGGCTGTGGGTCAGGGTGGTGGCAGCAGGGCCATCCCAGGGTGGCTCAGCCCTCCTGCAGTGCCAGCTGTGGGTCAGGGTGGTGGCAGCAGGGCCATCCCAGGGTGGCTCAGCCCTCCTGCAGTGCCAGCTGTGGCTCTGCTGGAGCAGGGATCCTGGACAAGGGGGGAGTTTCCCTCTGGAGCTCCAGGGCTGCTGGAGATGGGCCTGGGCTCCCTCTGGGAATGCAGGGGAGCAGAAAGCTGCTCCTCTGGGAATGCAGGGGGCAAAGGCTGCTGGGGTGTTGCCAAGGGCAGATTGGATCCAGGTAGGAATGCTTGGCTCCTCCCCTGGGCAGAGCCTCTCCCATGGGATGCTGGAATTTGATCAGCCCTGCAGGGACACTCAGTGGCCATGGACAGCAGAGATCTCCTGGAGGGAGGATGGGCTGTGGGAGAGATAAAGAAAAAACTGCCCAGTGAACAGCAGAGAACTGCCCCAGCTCTGACAGGTGGGGATAGAATACACACCCCTGCCACATCTTGCAACTTTTAGGACAGTGCCTCTTCCAGGGGCTGGGTTATTGTACCTGTGCTCACACAACATGCTGCCCCTTCCCAGCCCAGAGTGGGCTCTGCAGGACGTGGAACTCTTGCTCGCCTCTGGCATTTTCCCAGCAGCTTCTCTGGATCCCTGCAGGAATCAGAGCTGTCACAGCTCCCACTGCAATGGCACCAGCCCCAAATCACACACCTTGCAGGAGTACCAGATCCATCATCTCCCTGCTGAGGCTGGGATTTTCACTGCAGCTGCAGCAGAATCAGACCACCTCAATCTGCTGCGTTTCAGTGGGATTTGTGTGTCTGATTCCCCTCTGACAGGCTTCCCCTCTGTTCCTGCTGCAGCCAGCTCCAAGCCTTTCATCTATTTTGGCAATTACCACACTATTAGCACCATTTCCCATTAAATCTCATCCTGCATCGAGCTCCTGACACATAACAGTGTTATAATACTTCATAACTTCACATTTACCTTATAACATTTTCAAACAAGATAAAATGATTCACTCTTTTGGCAATCTCCCCCTTTTGTGTCACATAAATTATTATAGAACTCTTTAAAAATGGAGTGTGTCTGTTTAAAATATGTTTCTAAGTGAGGAAGATGTATGAACAAAATAAGCCATGTGCAGAAATGTTTAACCTGGTGGATTTAAAGCAACATTGATTAGGGCTTCCTAATACACCTCTTAAAATCTCTCCCACATCACCTCAGCTGGCTGGCTGCAGGGTGATTTTGCCAGAGTCCTCACAGAGAATGACCAGATTTTGGGGTTCATGACTCATTATATCCTTTCTTTGGTTCTGGGCTGATTTACTGACTCTGCACTTGGTTTGGGTTTGGGTTTGGGTTTGGGTTTGGGTTTGGAGAGCAGACCTCCCCCCTGCTGTTGTGTCACCTGAGCACAGGGGTTGTACTCTCACGTAGTCATCATGGGACAATCAAATCTCAGCACAGTTAGAGTTGTTTTCATGGCTCTTGCTAGGATATTATCTGGATTTCATAATCAGACAAGCCTGGCATAGTTGATGTTGCACACTGAAGTCTGTGGCTCACCACAAATATGAGCAGCAAAACAAGGCCTGCTTCTCCTTTTATCCCCTGTGTGTATTCCTAAGGACCAAGAACAACAAGGGAGGGCTCTGTGAGCCACCTCTGTGCTCTGAGGCCAAAAAGGGCTTTTCCATCCTTTGGGTGAGTAGATGAGCCTGGCACACAGTTTCACGGGATAGGATCCTACCATGGAATCACAGAGTGGTTTGTGTGGGAAGGGACCTTAAGGATCACCCAGGCCCAACCCCCTGAAATGGGCAGGGGCACCTTTCACTAGATTTCTCCATTTTTATGCTCTTTTTCCATAACCAAAGCGTAGCACAAGAGCTTGGAGCTAATAAATACCAAGTGGGATGAGTCTGGGAGGGGAAAAATGCCTGGCTAAAGCCAACAGTACCCATTCCATATCTCTGTAGGCATCTCATCTCAGCTGCTGGGACATCTCCCCTTAGTCCTGTGCAAAGCTGGAGGCCAGGTTTGCCCCAGGGAGGGTCCTGGAGACTGGGCTTGACCTCACCCAGGGTCAGACAGGGAGACATCTAGCACTTCTCACCCATCCTGATCAAAGGCTCTGTGCTTGCAGAGCCCTTAGCAAATCTTCAAAAGATGGTGCAAGCAAAAGGGACTGTGAGGTTTGCTCACAGCCCTGCTCTCATTAGCAATTAACACTCCTCCCTGCTGGAGAGGAGTTAACGATTCCTTCACAGGGGTTGACATTTTCCCATCTCCAGAAGTTGCTCCCTGTAGGCAGAATGCCACAAACTGTTGGATTTCCTCCCTAAAGTGACTTGTCACTGAGAGAGCAACCAGGGGAACAGGCAGCCAAGAGGTTCACCACTTGCAATTACCACATCTCCCCTCCTGTTCCTATATCCAAATCCATCTGGATCCATCCTGATCTCTCTGGATTGCTCTATCCCCAGTTGTCCCATGACAGCCCACTGCACTGCACATGTCTTCAGCCAAAAGTAGCAACTCATGAATAAAAAAGGATTTCTACCCACTACATCCTATATCCATACTGCATGCACAGGGTTTATTTAGCTTGCATGGAGTGATTTTATTTGATGGCACAAAATACCTGTCCTGTGCTGCAAGGAGCTGAGTGGAGCACAGTGCTTCCCTAACACCTTCCCACTTCTTGGAAATACCCTGCAGGCAGCTCCAAAGTGGCTCACCTCAAGATTATTTCACACATATGCTTTAAAAGTGACATGGTCAGAGTTTTCCATGTTTTACACTATGGTAAGAGGTCAAAATTGGCTTTTGCTCTTGTGAGAGTGCAGTGATGCAAGAGGATCCAGGGGAATCAGAGAGTTATGGGATATCCAGGGTTGGAAGGGACCCACAAGCATCATCATGAAGTCCAGCTCCTGGTGCTCAGACACCCCAAGAATCCCACTGTGCTCCCTGCCATGGGAAAGAAGACAAGGAGCTGATGTGCAGCAGCAATCCTCCCCCATGGGCAGCGAGCCCAGAGTCTCCAGGGAGCAGCCAATGCTTTTTCAGTGCCTGCCTCTTGCTGCCCAAACTTTTACCACCTGGAAGACCCAGCACATCCCCAGGAGAGGGAGGAAGAGCCCAACAGCTGTGATGTCTGGAGTTTGGGCAGTCTGACACCTTCCTTTGGATCCATTCCCTCCTGGGCACCACTGTGGCTCAGGGTGGCAGCAATACCCCCTGTGAGTCTGTGATGGATCAGTGACATCCATGCCTGGTGGTTGGTGCACAGCCTGAGCACATCTCTTCATTTTTTCCAGGGAATCCTGGAGTTTTGAATTCTTCTGAACTTGTATTCTGAGAAAATTCTGGTTTTACTGGGAAATGCTGCATTCTTGGAGACTTTGAGAAATGTCACATTTGCAGCTCATTTAATCTGCATATTTGTATTTGGAGCAATATTACATTAGGTCAACTGTTATTATCATTCCAGATATTCACTGATTTCCATGTCTACATCCAGCTGCTGTGCCCCATTTGATGTTACAGCAGGAGCTTTTCCTTCTTTATTTTTAATCTATCTTCCTTAGAATATTTTAAGGAACTGTAAAACCCCCATAATATGGAAGATAAGGTAGTTTTCAAGTACAGCAGACCACAGAAAGAAAATCCAATCTTTCTATTATTTTTATTTAAATTCTTTTTATAACCAGGGAGTGAGATTTTACTGCTCTATAGAACATGATTCTGAATTTGTCTGGATTTCTTGGTACAGACATTCATCCAGTTACATTTATTTAATGTGCTAAATGACCTTTTAAAAGTGCTTTTCTATGTCACGTAGAATATCAGCAACATATCTTAGAACAGCAACAATTCAAGTTCTTTTTCTTTCTTAATTTTGCCGTAAATCAAAAAACTAAACATGCTTGCAGTATCTTTTTCTAACAGTTCTTTGGATCAACTACAATATCTGTTTTTAAAAAAAGAAGCTAAAACAATGTTCAGTCCTTCCAGCCCATCTCAGGTGTTAGAAGAAATAAGAGATTGAGAATTAATCTGTAATTTCACTTATTTGCCTATAATTTTCATGTTCACAGCTGAAGTGACCTATTAGTCCTATTCTTTCACAATTTGCTTCTAGAGCTGGAAAAATACCTGGAGGAAATGGACAGAACACCAAACCCCAGGGGTGTTTAAGATGAGTTATATTGGATGGAAAAGCTTTAACAGAATAATCTTTCAGAACACTAATTGGTTGGTAATGCTGACAATTAGTTGCTTCAACTCTGTTTTATTTCCTTCAATTTAGACAGTTAAATATAGATGCAAAGTTTGATAATTACATTCCAATTGGGAGATGTACTATAAACAAATAAGATACAGTGTCTAAATTGATTAGCAAATCTGCATAAAGCTTTCTTTAAATGCAAGATGTATTTTTCATTACTGTGTAATTATTCATTAAACACCAGCTGTTAAAAGTCAACTTAATGAAATATGAAAAAGTGTAGGATAACAACCAAAGTCAACTCATTTCAAAAGAATTTTCTTGAAAGGGTTCTCTGAAAATAAACACATTTGATTTGAGCCAGTGAAACTTGTCACACAAATCCGAGGAGGAGAGGATAATGTTTGCTGAGGATTTCATTGTGAAAACAAAACCATTCCCATTTCCAAATACCATTTTTATGCTGGTTTTTGAGAATCAAACATAACATTTTACCCCAAGTCTCCTAGAGCACAGTGATATTTAAGCTCTTAGGAAGTTTATGGGAAAGCAAAACTCACCACTTGTTTTCTGTCTGAAATACTTCCCAGATTTTCACTGTCAATTACTTCTCATTCTAATTTAAACATGAACTTAATTGCATTCAGCACATTCAGCTGCTTCCATGTGGAGCAGGACCACAGTGAGGTTTGACAGAGCACAGAGGTGCTGCCATTTGGAATCCTCCCATGAACTGAAGAGGCAGGAAAATGCCATGGCACAGAGGAATTCTTCTGTGTACAGCTGAGCACTCCTCAAACAGCAGCAGCCCTTACATGAGGACGTGTGTGCTCATCAGCTGTCGAGGGGGAGCTGCAGCTGGCCCGTGGGAAGCTCCTGGAGCTGGTTATTCAGCAGAATTGTAGAAACACTGGAAAATATTTGGGTCCCTGCTCCCCAGTCACCTCCCTGCTGTTGATCTGGCATCTGTGTCAACCAGTGCCACTTTATTCAGGAAAGCCAGGATTTTGGGTGTTGGAATCTGCCAAAGCTTAGAATTAAACTCAGGATTTAATTTGAGACCTTGGAAAAGGCTTCCAAACTTAGGTGCTAGAAGCAAGAATGTGGATTTGTAGTTTAAAGCAGAGACACGTTAAGCTGAGTAAAGGAAAGTTTAAAGTTTTAGAGTTTAAGATATAGGAAAAATAAAGTAGTTAGCAAAGAGATAAAGAGATAAAGAGATAAACAAGGAGTTTAGAATGCAGAACCGTGGGTTTGTGTGTCATAATGTGATTGGCCAAGAAAGCTTACACAGCATGGATCCATAAGACAAAATATTTAAGGATTGGATCAAAAATATAAATATCCTTTTTGGCAGTGTTTAATTGGTCAATAACTTCTTAAAAGTTATTGTAACTAAGGGTCTTGGGACCTTCTGAACCATGCAGTGAAGATGTGAGCTGAACTCACCCTTCCTGCCTGTGCAGAAGAAAAGAAAAATAAACCACATAATCTAAAAACTCAGAGGTTCCATCTCAAATTCCTTCCAAAAATCCCCACAAGTGAATTATTACATTTGGGACACAGAGAAACAAAGAATTATAGAATGGTTTGGGTGGGAAGGGACCTTAAATCTCTTCCAGTGCCCCCCTTGCCATGAGCAGGGACACCTTCCACTGTCTCCAAGCCCTGTCCAGCCTGGCCTTGGACACTTCCAGGGATCCAGGGGCAGCCACAGCTTCTCTGGGCACCCTGTGCCAGGGTCTCTCCATCTTCATTGTATAAACATCTTCCTTAAATCTGATCTAAACTGATCTTCAGTTCCGAACCATCACCCCTTGTCCCACTGCAGCAGGACCTGCTAAAATGTTTGTCCCCAATTTGTCAAACTGAAAAAGTCTGACACAGCTCATCCAGCTGCATTTTCAACCTCTCTGCCAGTTAAGCAGCAAGGGCTGTCATACATAAACATTTTTTTTTCAGAAATCTGATATTATTCCCTGCTGCCAATTAGGTTTAGCATAAGCAATTTTTTTTCCCCCCAGCTCTTTTTCCACTCGGTGGAAAAGCCTGATGTTTTTCTGCCTAAGTCCAGCTGAGAAGCAGCAAGCTGAGTGATTTGCAGAATGGAAAGTTGAAGGCAGCATGGATACAGTAAAACATTTGTTTTTAACTTTTTAAATGGAAGGAAAAGGTTTGGATGGGCCCAAGTTAAAGTGTGTAATTTGGATTTATTAAACAAAATCAAAACTCTGGATTGCAGTCTGGTCTGACATGGGATGCCTACAACATCTGAAGGTTGTTTCCCTGGATTCACGATGGTTCACCAAGCTGATTTCACTGTGGTTCTTCAAGTCTAGGAGATAAATCACATGGAAAATCAGTTTTCTAATGTTGTGGCAGCCACAAGGAAAGGGCAGAGTAGCAGGAGGGGCTGGAATATCTTTGGGCTGTTGATAAAAGACAAGAGAGTGGTTTCTAAACCCATCTGCTGGCTAAGCCTGTATTACACTGGAGATGATGTTTAGGACTTTACCCTATTTTGGATCATTTGTCATGGCTTCCTAATCTTGTTTTATTCCTCAGAGCTGGAAAATTTTCCTTGCATGTCTGTATTGCACAAACCACTTGGGTTTGTATCAGCCCTTATCCAAAATGCTCTTTGAAATTCCACTGTCATTGAATTCTAATGGCAGGAAATGCCTACACAGTTTATTAAATATTGAGTGATTACCTTGGCTACAGAGTATTTATTTCCAGGCTGATAATTTTCTGATAAGAAGCTGAATATGTATAATTAACTAGCCAAATTAGCTCTAAGGATTGTAACATATCTTACCTACTATAGTTTTTTTATTTCACTTAAAGTCATGACTAGAACATGGGCCACACAAATGTAAAAATCTCTCTGTTAAAGAAACGATAGCTGTTTAGGAAGTTTGTTCATGTTTATGAGCAGAAACTAATTTTTTAGCAATTAGAGTGCCAAGAAATCCAACTGCATATAATTCTGCCTCTTGGGGTAATAAATAAAATGAAAGCAGGAGAACACAACTGCTCCCTTTCTGAAATGTGTCCTAGTTCACAGAAAGGATTAATGTGCTTTTCTTTGGACATTTCTTAGGAATAAGAGGTCAAACTCTTAAAAGGGGTCTCAGCCTGGCCTTCAAATTTAGATTGGTCTTACTTTCCTATCCCTGAATGCATTTATTCAGCTAAGACAGAGAGCATCTCCCTGAATTCCATTTTTCCAGGGTGAATTCCATGGTGATCAGGCTGTTTTATTTACATGTTGTACAGGGCTGACCATGGTCACAGGACACTCCTTGGAGCGGATATGACACACACAAGGACCCAGATTTAGACAAGAGCTCATCATTTTCGCCTGAAGAACGAAAAGATGGAGAGATCTGCACAGACACATGCTGAAGGTTTTCAATTATCAGCAACTAATGTAAAAATTGATTGGAGAAAAGCCTTTAGGCTGGCAGACACTTTACTGACAAAGATGTATTGGGAGAGGCTGAAGCCTTTAAATCAGTAATTTACAGGGCTGGATTGTCACTCATCTTTCAATCCCATCAAGAGAAAATTGTGCCTTACTCCATGTGCTGGTTTATCTACTTCAGGGTGACTGAGATCATACAAACCTCAATGCCCTGAGTGATTGACTGCAAGCTGACTGTTGGGTTTACTTTTTTCATTTTATTTGGTATAAATATACACAATGTTTGAGTTTCACAACTTGATTTGTAGTCTACCACTTTGGGAAGTACTCACTCTTTCCCAATTAATGCAGGAAGGCAACTAAAGCCAATTCTTTTTGCCTCTTTGGGAAGTTTTCCCCTGTTTGCTGAAAAGCTTAACAAGGGTTAATTAAAAGCCCTCAAATTCTTCCCACTGGTCTTTACACAAGTCTTTACTCCAGAAAACTCAGGGTCAGGCCTTAAATACTGCGTGCTATAGGGATGGATGTCTAAATCAAATAATGAGCAGGGGATAGAAGTGACATGAATGAGAAATAATCCTGATTCCAGCATCAAGAATGACCTAAAATATTGAAATGCAGTAGACTTGTGTCTTGACAACTCCTGCCCATGCTGCAAATAACAGCAAGACACATAAGTAATAGCCTTTTCTATCTAACCTTGCCAGAATTGCTCAAGAAATATCTTTTGGGGGATTAACTGTTCCTGAACACTTTCTTCAGTGTTTCAGCTCAGAAAGCCTTTTTCTTTGTCGTGTCTTTCTTACCTATAAGACTTTTTTCTTTAGACAAAAAGCAACCTTAACCCAGAAAGTGCAGCTTTTCAGATCCTATTAGAAAAGACCACATTTTGCTTGTGCCTTTTATGCTGCTGTATTGAGGAAAGAAGCAATGCTGCCACACTCATCTGGGGATGAAATGCTCAGGGCTAACAGAGGCAGCCAGCTCAGGAGGAGCAGCTTTAGAGAAAACAGAACAAGGATATTGTTATTAAAAAAAAAAAAAAATCCAATGAAGCTCTTTCCATATAAATTCAGTAAATCACCGAAGGAGAATTTAGTGATATTTTAAAGCAGCTGCCTCTGGTACAGACAGCAGCAGATAAACAGGGTGGTTGCAATCAGGAGAGAGCCCAAGTAATCCAAGGATAGAGTTAGGACATATTTTGCCAGGATGGAAGTCTGAGCAGGACATTGTTTTTGTGAGGAGTGTCACTATTCCCAGTTTCCACTTTTCCACATCCACACCCACCCATACCTACAGGTGCTCACACAGACCCAGCCCTTAAAATCCATGCTCCTTTAACACCCATACAAAGGCAAAATCCTTCTCTTAATTGGTTTTGGAGCTAATATGATACTCCTGACCCAGGAGCCAATGACAATATATATTCCATGTTATACTCCAAATCAAATTATCAGAAAATCCCTCCTTGGCTCTCTACATGCCAAGTATAGCATCCTACAATGGGACAATTAAAAAATTAAGGAAATGAAATGAAGCACTTTGCTACCAGAATCCCTCAAAACAGATAAATTTCTGTTTGGATAACGTATTACCTCTTGGAATTTTTATTGCAGGTCCTGTGCTGTTTTTCACCCCCATTATAATACAGCTTTCCCTGGTGAAAGTCATCCAACACAGTGCTTCATAAAGTTGCACAACAACTAATCCTGTCCTTTGGTGGATAAATGTAATATCCTGGAATATTCATGGATTTATCTGTAATTCTGTCTATATTTCTGTCTATCTGTAGTAATTTTCCAAGAATAACTACAGGAGCCAGGGTTATTCTCATGCTCAGGAAGGAGAGAGGTGTAAGAAGAAGGAACAAGATTATAGTTTTTGTCTTATCATCTCAGGGATGGAGAAGAGAGGGGTTTTTTTACCTCATTCCTCGTTCTGGGATCTCTGTGGACAACTGGGTGCAAGTCAGGGCTGTAAAGAGCCTCCAGTCCTTCCTGGGATGGAAAAAGGATTTCATTTTTTTTCCTTCTGGGATGGAAAAAGGATTTCACCAGTTACAGCCCCTACACCTCACAGGATGTGAACAAAGAAAGGCAGCAAATACTCACTGCTACACCCAGGATCACCACCCACACCAGGGATTTCACACACTGCTCATCCCCTGTGCCACCACAGCTCAGACTACTCTGTTAAAAGCTGGAAAATCACACAATTTGGCTCAAATTTATTGTGGGTTAAACCCCCATGGGGTGTCACCGAGGCAAAATGGCTTTTGAGGAACATCCCTGTGGGACACAGAGGGTTTCTCTGAGCCTGTGTCAGTGCAGGTTTGTGTTCACAGTGCCACAAACCTGTGCCATCACTTCCATTACAGGCAAACATTCTCAGTGATGCATGTCTTGTCAGAAAAAATCATCTTAAAGCTGGGGTTTGGCAGTGCAAGACTCATCCTGTGAGGTTTATAAAGAAAAAAAAAAATATCTCAAAGCATACTTTGAAATAAAAATATTGATTTTAGCTGATTCCTGACTCAGTGAATAAATATGAGCTTTTATCCTGCTTTGGAAAGCTTGGGAATACAGAGTTTGGGTGTCCCTGTTGCAAAGGGAGATTAGCTATCTCTGGAATTACACATTATTAGACCAAGCAAGCTGTTTGTTGATAAAGCCCCCAAGTTTGTTTCAATATTGCTTTTTCATCTCCTCCATTTGCAACAACCCTACAAATCTTTTTAAGGCAAGTTTTACATGTCCCTAAAATGGGCAAATTCTTACAAGATTTATTTCTGGAAATCATTCCAAAGACTACATGAAAATCATGGGCAGAAATTGTCCAGTTTTTGACATCAAAAGATTTGGATTTTCTGCCCTTTCAATCCTGTTGCCACCTCCATGTAACACATAGGGAAGGAGGTGACCTTTAAAGGTCCCTTCCAACCCAAACCATTCTGTGATCCTATGATCTGAAAGGGTTCATTGCCCTGCCAGGGTGAGTTAGAGGATTTCCTGAGGGGCAGACATGCAGTTTCTACTAATTGGATTGAACTTTATATTCTGTGTGTGTTGTTTATATTCTGTTGTCTCCTATATCACTCATTGGGATGCATCTAAGGGATGACTTCCCTTAAGACTGTCAGATGTGAAACAGCTCTGATGAGGGAAAAAGTGAAGGAAAGTAGGGAAGAAATGAGGGAAGAAATGAGGGAAGGTTTGCAAGAAAGATTAGAAGAAAATCCAAATTTAAATTCAAAATCCAGTGTGACTTCTACAGCTGGAATCAAAAAAGGGGAGAAGCCAATGTTCATAGGGGAGGAATGATGATAGCTGGAAATCCAAGGCAACAGCACTGTTTGCAAATGAGTAAGTATTGCAGACATTTGCATTAAGACAACCTCGATTTCTCTGCACTTAAAGCCATTTTTGAAGCCATTGTTTCCATTTCAAACAGTGTACCTGGCAGTAAAAAGATCCAGCAGCATCTGGCTGTGGGGCTGAGGGACATTTCCTGTGTCTCCAGATGTGGGGATGCTCCTCCTGCACTGTTTCCTCACCTCCCAGGCCCAGAGGATGAGGAGGAATATCTCCTTGAAGCTAATTGAATTATACTGATTTAAAATGGAAATTTTAAAAAACCCCTTGGTTAGTGATAATTAACATTTTTTCTTTCACATGAGAGAAAAAGATCATCATTTTGTAAGGAAAGCAAATCCCCATTTGTAGCTTTTTGTCCAAATCTCTAGGGGCTTTGGCTTTCACACAAATAACAAAAGTGAGGACTAAGAGTTAATTAAATAAAGCTAAAACTTGTGATGAAGAGAAGGAGATCCTCAACACTGGGAAAAGAAATCAGTCAGCAACTCCTTTAATTTTTCCCTCTTTACAGCTACCAGATCAATGAGGCACTCAGGGCTGCAGAGGAAATTCTTAACATGAACACTGTTAAAGCATTTTCATCTCCAGAGCTTGCCAAGAAAATGCAGGTGTTCCTGGAGCCCCAAGTAATAAAAACCCAGGGCTCCTGGGTCTGGCTGACAGGGATTCCTGACAAAAGGAAGTCATCTTTCTGCGTGGGAGATAATTGCAGGTGATGTTTATTATGCCTTGGCTTGATAAAAATCAGAGTGATTAGAGACATAGACAAAACTTCACCACTTTCTTCTTTTCTGCCTTATAATTAGGTTTTGTGGCTAGAATCCCAGCTATCAGGTGAAATTTAATATAAGAAAAGTAAAAAAAAAAAAAAAGTTCTAGAATATTATGATATAAAGGATATAACAGCTCACTTCAAAGTCTCTGTCCTCACTTGCTCCTTCCACAAATCTTATATCTTCCTCTGTGTTTGCTTTTTTTTTTTTTCTTTTCTCATGATTTCTCTGAACCTTTATCAGAAGAATATTTTTAAAAGACAAATGGATTAACCAGTAGACATGGAAACAGTCTACATGAATGTGGATTCAATCAACTTTTTCCATGGGAAGAACTCACTTGAGACAGGTCAGGAGTCCTTGGTAAAATTAAACTGGAGGTATCCCTGTTCATTTACAGCTAATAAATGCATAGTACTGCTGTGGACTGGGCTGCTTTCCAAATTTTCCATCAGGATCTTGCTGAGCTGGGACACCAGGATGGTTCTATCTCTGTCTGAGTTTTCTTTCATTGCAGGTAACCTACCATTGGGAGTGGCCAATATTTCCTATTTCATTGTTTGGGTTATTTAAAACATTTACTGAATTGGAAAAAAGTTAAAGGAGATGACAAGGCAGAGTTGGAGTTGACTCAAAGGCTGTGCCTATTTTGGAGTAGTTTTATCCCTGTGTTCTACACTGGTAGAGAGATGAGGGACGTTGCTGAGCTCCTGAACACAAACACTGCAGCAGCTGCATCTTGGCAAAGGATGAGACTCCTGAAACCAGACCTCAGAACTCTTTGGGTTGAGCCACTAAATGAAAAAGCAATATTAACCCTTGTGGAATTTAACATAACTCACCAATTTTGCATTTGTATTTTTTTATGGAACGTGCTCTGCTCCAGGCCCAAGGAGAGCCATCGCACATGACCTGACATAAAATGAAGGTCATGTTTGATGTAGAAAGAAACTGGTGGAGCTACAAATGGGGTGTCCCAGAGCTAAAGCCCTGCTTGGTGTCAATAAAGGATCTCAGGATTTGCTCTTCCAGTTTATTGCCAACTTCATAATTTGATACAAGAGGACAAGATGTTTTCAAAGAGCAGCCACTGATCCTTGTAATCTTCCAGGATTGCAAGGGAATGCCAGCACAGCTGCATTTCTGGTGATTTCCAGTGTCAGGCTCAGAACCACCTGGTTAGGGCTGATGGACACAGGATTGCTTTGCATTAATATAGCAACCAAGTGTGGTGAGTATTCCTTTTGCCCTCCATTTACTCACAGAATCAGTGGCTGCCCCTGGATCCCTGGAAGTGTCCAAGGCCAGGTTGGACAGGGCTTGGAGCAGCCTGGGATAGTGGAAGGTGTGGCTGCCCATGGCCAGGGGGTGGAATGAGATGATCTTTAATGCCCCTTCCAGCCCAAATCATTCTATGATTCTATTTTGCTTGTAAAATATTGACTGAGATTGCCAGGTTCTAACCAAAACCCTTTTACACTAATAACATTTCAAAATGAAAAAGCCAAACTGATGGCAAGGGCAGGCCACACCTCATTAATAGTGCTTCCCATACTATGATCTGGAAATAACTTATGCATTTTTAAAAGACTGCTGAGTTTATTGAAGGGATTGCATAATTTCTTCATTACCATAGTAAGCCAGTTAAATCAATAATTAAAATTAGAATTTCAAAGTCCTTAAACCTACTGGACTTGTAGAAAAGCTGCCAGTGAAAAAAGCCTTATAAAACCTTGTCAATATATCACAGATCCAAGGGAATCACAACCCCAAAAGAGCTGTTTCAGGGACATAACTTAAGCCCTTAATAGACTGCTTTGTAATGAGTCTTTTAGTCTCTGAGAGAATGAACTGCATGTCTCATTCCTTGAGTTAGAATAACATTAATAAGCTTTCCAGCATATTTAAATTAGTTGTGCAGAATTTGCAGGTGACACACAAGCAGTTGAGCCCTGAAATTCAAAATCCCAGCAGAGTAAGGGAGGCAAAGCAAAACCCAGCTCTGCAAAAAAATACAAAAATGCTAATGGAAATTAAATGTATTTTTGAACCCAAACTCTTCTGCCCAGCCTGCGGCAAAGATCCAAATATCCTTCGTTAATAAAACAGACATATTTGGTTAGATCATCCCCATATGTATCATAACCTCCTCCCCTGCAGAACTTATTAGAAAGAGCAGAAATGCTATTCTGTTCAGTTTAAAAAAAAACAAACCCGAACAAACCAAGCCCCAAACCATCCAAGGTGCAAAAATCAAATATTGCAATCACAAGATAACAAGATTAATAATGGACATGTCATGCAAAGAAGTGGATAGATGAGAATATCCACAACAAATTGCTATAGTAGAGGGAATTATGAGAAATAAAATACTTGGCTAATTGCTAAATGGAAGTTTACAAGGGTGCATGCTCATGTATGACTTTTTATATAGAAGCAGGCACTGACATCTACGTATCATTTTGAAAGCCTTCTGTTCAAGCCTCTATTTTCATCTTTGCTGAGTGAGAAGGAGCCAGCCCAGTTTAAAACAAGAGGAAATTGAAATACCACACATCTAAAAAGAGCAAGTGTGACAAAAGTGATTTCTGCTCTGACATTTTGAAGGAGTACAGGGTAAAGTGAACAAGTTCTATCTAGAGCAGTGTAGATTTGACAGGTGTCACTTACATCACATATAGGACCAATATAAAGTGCAACATCTAGCAAATCCAGTCCTGCCTTTCCTCCTAAAAAATTGGGAACTAATTTGCTTTACCTGTCTTCAGACAGCCAAGAATATTTGGGGTCTTTAAATTAGCAACTGTCTTCCTTCTTCCACTGCATTTCAAATATCCAGTGCTTTGCCCAGGACAGTTTAAATTCCAGAGTGACAGCACATCATAGGTGACATTATGAGAGGTCACCCCAAGGTTAATTCCTTTCCCTGAATAAGAACCTCCCAGTTCATCACCTTCCCACTTGGATACAGGTCCCTAAATCTCTTCAAGCCCTTTCCAGGTCCCCTGAACAAGAACAAACTTCCCAGGGCAAAGCAAAGCTCAGGCTGCTACGTCAATTCACAAGGCAGCTCTGATTGCAAAGACAATTCTCTTTCAGCTGCTGCAAAAAACATCCCAGAGAGAAAAGGAAATGGGAAACTGGCACAGGTTCCTAGAGCAGCTGTGGCTGCCCCTGGACCCCTGGCAGTGCCCAAGGCCAGGTTGGACAGGGCTTGGAGCAACCTGGGATAGTGGAAACTATCCCTGCCCATGGCAGGGGGTGGAACTGGATGAGCTTTCTGCTCCCTTCCAACCAAAACCACTCTAAGGTTCTATTTAGAATTATTATATTTTCATTATTATATTTCTGAGATATTATTTCAACAGTTCCTGGAGGCTGGAAATCATTCTTTCCAGAAAAATTTGAAACAGAAAGGGTGTTGGTGTGTGCTGAATAACTCTACAGGCTGTGATATTATGGATATACTAATTGAATTTCATTTAGATAAGATGGAATTTTGTTTGTTTAATTGGAGTTTTTCAACATCCCTCGAAGATGTTAATTTTCCCATTAGTTACTCTTTTATTCATTAGCATTAAGCAAGAGGCGAGGAGTAAAAATAGGTTGAGAACAAAAAAAAAAAAAAATCAGAAAACCAAACTGGAAGTCTCTTATATCTTTTAAAGCATAAAAATGTGGCTAATTATTTTTTGTTAATAAATATTTCCTGGGGTGAGAAATGGCAGTGCAATTAAAATCTAATGCCCCAGCTCTATTTTGAGCCCCCCTTTTTGTCTTTGAGGTAAACCAAATAAAGCAGGTACATCCACGCACTCTCTCCTTTAAAAGAATGCTGTTCTTACAGAGCTCCATATGAAGATGAAGTGTGACTCAATATCTGCATCACTGATGGTGCTGATAGGGAGTGATTCTAAAATATGAATTGTGAACCAGAGCCCCTGCTGGAATATGTCATTTAACATCCTGCATTTGCCAGAATAACACAGAGGGACCAAGTCACTGAGCTTGCTCATCCCCTAATTGGTCCCCAGGAAGGAAGGAAGCTCTCACCTGGCTCCAAAGGAGCTCAGGGAAGGAGAGAGTTCTGCCATCCACCCACACACACATCCACCCACAGCCCTCCCTGACTCAAAGCTTCCCATGGCTTTGTGCTCCTCCTGGCTTGATTTGATTTCCTTAGCTGCCCTAAGAGTCCTTAAAAACCCATCCAGCAGGCAGAAGTGGCAGGAGCACCAGCCATGTGCCTGATGTTTCTTTAATTCCATGCAGCAAAGCAGCAGCGACAGCCCGAGCGTGAATAATTCCCAGGAGGGCTCTGGGGAGCAGCTGAGGAGCTGCCCTGGCACTCTCAGCTCCAGGGCTCTGGGGTGAAGCAGTGGAGGGCCACTGTCCCCACATCCCCAGAGTGGTGGCCCATGAGAAGCCATCTGGCTGGCCAGGAGCTCCCAGTTAGTCCCAGTGTGCCACACACAGAACCTGCTGGAGAGGAAGGAGCCAGGCAAGAATCCACTGGGTGATGCTCGTTATCTGGGGCTGGGGGGAGAAGGGCTGAAGTAAATTAATTTTTGGTCAGGGAAGGTGACAGGGGAGGTATAAACATCACCTCTGATGCCCCAAAGAGACACAGACCTGTGGCTTCTGTCTCCATCAAGCAGCCCTGCCAAGGGTTTGCATAGTACTGGCTGAGGAGAGACCAAAGTTTACCCACACGAGTGCCTAAAGAGCTTCCTTTTCTTCCTTGGACTCTGAACCAAGGTCTTAGACTCTGGTCTTAGGCTCTGTTCTAACCCAAATGAGTCAGTGATTCTATCCCACAGCTCTATCCCGGGATTCCATCCCCTGGGAAAAGGGAAGTGACTGAGCAGTGCTCAGTTGCCAGCTGGGGTTAACCCTCGACAGATGCCCAGCAGATTCTTTCCTCCTGATTTGTATAAAATGAAGCCATTTCATGGGTCCATCGTGCTCCCTTAGGTACACAAAATAAATAAACCCAGAAGTGTTCAGCAAAGCCCCTCTTACAGGGATTAGCAACAGGGGAATTAGTTATGTAAATCACTTGGGCCTTCAGAATACAAAATACACACTGAGACTCAAATTACTCACTGAGAAAAAGCTTCAGCTTCCTCCAGATGTCTACAAAGGTTTCCCCCTTAATTGTAGATTTTCCCCCAAATCTGACCTTCCATATTCCATCACAGCTTCACTGAACTCTCTCATTCTGTCTCCCATTATTTCACATCTATTGCTTAGGGAGAATCCTCTTTTCCCCACTGTCATCCCTAATCCTTTTTCTCTGGGCATGAATTTCCTCCCCCACTGTTCACCCAGGCTTGACACTGATGCCAGACCCCTGTCACAGCAGGGAATTACTCAGGAGCAGAGCTTTTCAATCCTGGGGGCACCCCAGCTCACTGAAGGGATAACAGCATGCTGTGTCAGGAAACCACCCTATAAACCCATGGCCTCGTGCATTGGAGGCAGGGGAAAAGCCTGAATTCCTCAGTCCTTGTGCAGCTGGGGGCCTTGCAGGGTTCATTTGAGCCCAGGAGGAGGCTGAGTGTGGAAAGAAGAGCCAGGAGTCCCCCTGATGCCAGCTGGGGCCAAGTTTCCCCTTTACCACTGTCACAGAATTCCTGCCTCTCATAAATGTATCACCAGAATTTCCCTTTTTTCCCTGGTTCTTCCTAGCAAGTTTTCCCCCATTTTTCTTCACAGTGGCTCCCAGCTCACACAGCACCTTCCTGTGGTCCTGCAGCTGCCTCTGCCTGCTGAGCTTGAAGGCTTTAAGCTGTCCCTGAGTGTCCCTTAGACACCCTGCTCAGGCTGTCAATGCCAGGAGACCCCTCTCATCAGGGCTGCTGCTTCCTACACAAGGAGGAAACTTTCTGAGGTTCTGGTGCTGTGAAGCAGCAGCAAAACCTTCATCTTCTCCCTCATTTCCTCAGTCCACCTCTTCTAAGAGGGTAACAACCCCTCGTATTTAAAGAAGGGGTCGCCTTTAGGATTTTCTCATAGAATCACTAAGGTTGGAAAATGCCTCCAAGATCATCAAGTCAGCCATCAACCCAACACCTCCACCACGTTCTCCACTAAGCCACGTCCTCAAATGCCACATCCACACATTTTTTGAACACTCACAGGGATGGTCACTCCACCAGTTCACTGACTTTGGAAAGGAGACAAACACTGTAGTTCTCTCCTCAGCATGAGGAGTCCTGTTCTGGAAACGGGGAGCTCTCAGGACTGAGGGACAGATCCTGAGCTGCTCCTTTCACCCCTTTAAAGCCTGGCTTTTGAAAACAAAACAAACCAAAACTGAAGTGAAAGAGGCTTTTTCTCCACCATGCCAAGCTCTGGCAGTGAGCAGGGTGCCAGCTCTGCTCCTGAGCTGCAGTGAGCAGCTGCTGCTCGTGGAGATGCACAGCTCTGGAGGGAAAACTGCCCGAGCATCGAGCACCGAGCTCTCCCACACGTGCAGAGGCACTTACCAACCCCAATAACTGTGCTGCAGGGTATCTTTTGCCTTCTTATTGTGCAGGGATTAAAGCCTGGCTGCCTTGATCAGAAAGCTGTCCTGATTGCTCACAAACTCTCAGCCTCCCCGGTTAAAACTGATTTAAAGAGACAGGCAAAGCAATGAGAAATCAGAGCCTGCTCCATCCTTTAAAACAAATTAGATTTTGACACCTAATTATGTGCAAGTCAGACTCATTCCTATTCCCTTTGCCAAGCTGCTTTTTAGTTTTGATCTCACAGGGTGCTCACCCTCATGGGGAGGGAGGCTTTGATTAGGAGGAAGGAGAAACTCCTGGAGAGGAGAAAAGCTGAGGGAATAAAGGTACCTGCAGCACGATGCTGCCTCTGCCCCTCACCTGCTCTGTGACCCTGGGCATGTGGCTCTGGCATCTGGGCTTCGATTTCCCTGCTTTTAAAGGAAGGGAAGCAATCAGTTTCCTCCTCCACATGGTATTTGGAGACAAGGAACTGCAAAGTGCTGAACCAGAGCAGTAAAACCATTCCTGTAGCCTAATGACGGCTCCAGAGAAGTAGCAGAATATATCCATTTCCTCCCCCATCTCTTTAAGCAGAGCTAAGGAAGAGAAAAGGAAGCCCCTGCCCTGGCTGAGAGCAAGCAGCAGCACTGCAAGTGATGCACTGAAATGTAGGGAACACGCTGGAGTGCAGGAATTCGGTTACAAGGCTTGTTTGCAAATTAATGGCTAAATCAATTAAATGAAGGCATGGGATTTCTCTTGAGGAAAGTCTAGTCACGGTGGCAGGGAGAAGGGGAGGGGTTGTGGAGCAGGATGACATAATCACGTTTGCGAATCACCAGCAGTGTGCATGCTTTAATCCATTAATGGGGTTTTTATCTGTGATCATAAAAAGCAGGTTACATTCAGCCTGGAAGGGAGCGAGGGTTGGAGGAGAGGGGAGGGGAGAGAAAGACAGAGAGGGAGAGAGAGGCAGAAAGCAAAGGAGAAAGAGCACAATTGCTTGCAATTGGATTGCTTGCAAGCTTGGGGCTGATAATTCGGGATCTCAGGAGAGCAGCTTCTCAGAATAACACGCTCTCCTCAAAATGGACCGACGGCAGGCAGTGGTTCAGTCCTGCTGATATTTTTTAAGCCCTCCTAGCAGTTTGATGGGCATTCCCAGTGCTTTTGTGCACGTCTCGGGAAGCGTTGACGTGGAAAGGAGCAGCGAGGAGGGGGAGGTTGGAGGAGAAAACTGCAGCTCCTCTTAAAATACGGAGGGCATGCAGGGGAGCGAGCGGGCTGGGGAGGAGGGCGAGGCGGGGGCACCTCGCACCATGGTCCCCCGGTGCCGGCGCGGCGCAGTTTCGGAGATGTCCCTGCTGTGACTGGACGCACCATGAGCATCTGGGAGCTGCTCCTGGCTTTCGTGGTGGTGGTGCTGATGCTCGTGGCCCTGCTGGCCAACGTGCTGGTGCTGCTGTGCTTCCTGTACAGCTCCGACATCCGCAAGCAGGTCCCGGGATTGTTCATCCTCAACCTCACCTTCTGCAACCTGTTGATGGCCGTCTCGAGCATGCCCCTGACCTTGGCTGGGATCATTTACAAAAGTCAGCCGGCAGGAGATCAGGTCTGCCACGTTGTGGGCTTCCTGGAGACTTTCCTCACCACCAACTCCATGCTGAGCATGGCAGCTTTGAGCATTGACAGGTGGATTGCTGTGGTCTTCCCTCTAAGCTATCACTCCAAAATGAGGTTCCGAGACGCCGCTCTCATTCTCGGCTACACGTGGTTGCACTCGGCGTCCTTCCCCATAGTGGCAGCTTCTCTCTCCTGGGTGGGTTTCCATCACCTCTACGCCTCCTGCACGCTCTACAACAAGAGACCAGAGGATAGGACACAGTTTGTGATTTTCACTGGGGTCTTTCACGCCCTCAGCTTCCTCCTCTCCCTGGTAGTGCTGTGTTTCACATATCTCAAAGTGCTGAAGGTGGCACGGTTCCACTGCAAGCGCATCGACGTGATCACTATGCAGACCCTGGTGCTGCTCGTGGACATCCATCCCAGGTAAGCTTCCCGCGAGTTCAGCAACTGTTCGTGGCAGAAGAAGTGAGGAGGGGGCTCAGTGTTGTGTCAGGGGATGGGGAGGGGAGCACACAAACAGCCTCTCAGACTGTTCTGCGCTACAGCCTGTTTCTGTTCTATTCTGTTCTCTCAGCCTGTTCCTAGAACAGAAACAGTCTGAGAGGCTGTTTGTTTCCTTTTCCCTTGTGTTTTCACTTGTGCTTCATTGTTGTTGTTTCACTTGTTGTTTCTTTTCACTTGTGTTTAATTCTCTGACTGCTGAACTCATTTTTTGTTAGGCTTAAGGACTTGTTTTGGGAGGGAGAGTAAATGAACAGGCAGTTTTGGCCAAGCATGCACTTTCCTTTGAGACAGCGATCAGATCACTGCCCTGTGTCTCTGAAGGTGGATTTAGTGGTCGATAGCTTTGCATATTTTGGGCACTGTCTGCCCAAAACCCGTTGCTGGATCCCTGAGAGGGAGGAGGCTGCACATGCCCCTTGGAGTTTGGAAGGAAGCTGAGCACTGCCTGCTGCTCCTTTTCCCAGCAGTTTCCCCATTGCTGTGATTTCTGTAACTTTATCATTCCTGAAGGCAGAATCCTTAAGGGAATTACATCTGCAAAATTCATGTGCTCGAATGCCTGTACTTAAACCTTAAGTGAGAGAGAATTCAGTAGCAGTGTTAATGTGACAAACAAGGGATGTATGGAGCTCGTTTCAAATGGGAGATTTCAGGCAAGTCCCTTGTGCCTCGAGACAAGAGGAGAAAAGTCCCCAGGGACTGGCAAGATTGTGGGCTGGAAGGCAAGAACCAAGCAGGGAGAGGAATGTGTGCAGAAGTCACACCAGGGATTATGCATAAGCCATAAATCTTGCATGAAAAATCGATGTATAGGTCTGGAAGGGATGCAGACTCGGTGTGTGATACAGGGAGGAGATCTGCCTGGAAGAGAGGAGAGCAGAGAGCAGAGAGAGAGAGAGAGAGGGCAGTTCCACACCACACATCCCATCTGACCATCCCTGCTCCCCTTTGCTCCACCAGCCTCTCCATCTGCAGGCAGCCGGGAGCAGAGCTGCAGGGCTCGGAGCACATGTGGCTGTCCTCAAACACAGGTCATGGGCTGGGGATGCCTGAGGCTAAGACAAATAAGTCTGGAAGGATCAGGGCAGGGCAGCACATTTTAGAGGAACAGAAACATTTGCTCAGAATTCTCCTGTTAAGCTGTTTGAGCTGTCTCTTGACCAAGAATGCAGAGCAGAACTTTGGGCAAGTCTTGTTGCCGTTCTTGAGAAATACAGGGATAAATCTTCCCTTATTCACCAAGTCACACTGAGGAAAAAACACCCTCCTGCCCTCGTGCTGTCTGCTTGATGAACTGTGCCTCGACTGCCTCAGTTCCTGCAGCATGAGGAGATGTGGTGGTGACTCCCAGGAAAGTGCCACAGACCCACCAGCGCTGTTTGAAACCCCATTCGTTTTGCCTAATGCTAAAAGTATGCCTGGACTGCACAGCAAAGTTTAGTAAAAGGGCAAAAATCTCAGTGTTGCTTCTCCTCCTCTGCATTTTTTCTGGTTGAGGTTGATTTGAGGGTGTTTGTGTGTTTTGTGAGCCTCTCACTGCGGGGTGGAGGCAGCAGGGCTGTGGGAATGATGCTTCCTCTCTTCAGGGGAGACAGAGCTGGGCAGGCACTTTGCTCTGGGACCTGCACCACTGCCTTTACCTCTGGCACCAGCCTATTCTGGTGCCTCTCTCTAAGAAAGGAGCTTTAGTTTGTGTTCTACCCTACAGAACTGGTGGCTGATTTGACCCCTGGAGGGGCTGCTTTAACCAGTGACAGTTCCTGCTGCTGAAAGGGGCAGATCTCAGGTCACCAAGCCTCCTGTGAGAGCTGCACAGGGGCTGCAGCTCTGCTGGCAGAGTCAGAGATGCTCAGAAACGTCTGACATAACAAAGGCATCATTTGCATTGTGTAACAGGCAATTTCAGGGTGCACTCTAGCACCTGACAGCAGAGCTGTGGATGCTGGGAGAGTCCAAAGGAGAGAACAAAGTTTGTCATCCCACTTTAGACTACTCTGACTCCTCTGGCTCTTTTCAAGGTCCAGTTTCAACGCTGGGAAATGTGTACAGACAATTTTCTGCTTCCCATGACTCAGAATCCACCCGCAGGGGGGGTCTGGTGACAGGAGTTGTGGCAGCTGGCTTTATTACCTGTGACTTAGGAAGACACAGTGATCTCCTGAAGATCATTCAGGACGAGCACAAAGGAAATCTCCAATTACCCTGCAAATATGTGTGAATGTTTAGGGCACAGGACATTTCAAGTTAGCTGAGGCTTTTTTAGTGGATCCTGCTTTTTCTTTGTTCTTAAGACCAAAATATCTTGGGTAGTGTGGGAGATTTGGGCAAAACTTCACTTAAGTGCTTAACCCATGTATTTCTTAATTCAAATTATCTGTACTATCTTTTTGGTGTATCCAGCTCTCCACATCTTAAGGTCCAATATCCCATAAACTTTGTTTAAAATACCAAACCTTCAAAGGGATATAACTCAGATTTCCCAGGATATTAAAATCTTTAAATGAAAGCTTAGCCAATAATCCTGTTCTATTACTGATGTCACTGCTAGAACACACACGTCTCTTATCTTAGTGCATGAAAGTGTGTGCAAAACCAAAATATTAATCTGTGTACATGGTCCACATGAAGGAGTGAGATGTGGTATTTATTGGATACATCTGGAAGGGATGAACAAAAGAAATTGGTTCAAGTCTACCAGGACAGTCATGGGTGAGCTCCAGGAGTGAGACAGCTTTGCATGTGCCAGAAAGGAAAAGATGTAACTGGGGAAACAGAGACAAAAATTACACCACCCTCTCCTCCATAACAACACCTTAGTTGAACCTGTTTTGGAAATTCACTTTCCTGTATTGCCATGGGCTTGGGATAATATGAATTTAAGAACACAGGTCTTAAACAAAGCTCATTAAAGTCTCAGATAATTTCTCTGCACATAAAACTACTCCAAGTTCCCCAGCTCTTACAGAATTGAAAGCACGCAGGTTCCCTTGAAAAGGTGGATTTTTTTTTTCCCTCCTCAGCTGTCATTCATAACTGCAAATAACTCACATATAGAACATGTAACACCTTTAAATGTGTCATATTCTTTAAGAGAAAGACAATTTGTTAGAAGAACAAACTTTTCCTCCAATATCTATTTCATCACATCGTGATAGCTGCTCTGGACCTGGCAATGTAAGACCAAATTTAGAATGGAACAAAAGAAACACTTTTTCTTTAACACAACCAAAGGAACTCATTGCCACAGAGATCACTGAAACACACTGAGATCCTCAGGACACAGCATGTGTTTGTGTGTTGATAAAACATTTACAGATGAAGTAAATAATGTAAGGGTATGGCCATGAGCCTCAGAGCTGTGAGAGTGTGGAGCCTGAGAGTGAGTCATCAATTAAAAATTTACAACAAAAATGGAAAGACCAATGCCAAACAGTTGGGTTTAAAAATATATATATCTATATAAGTGCAGGACATGGGCCATTCATTTTGCCTGAGAAGTGACTGTGTCACTATGAGATCAGTGCAAGGAGTCAGCACGTGGCAGCTCTGCCATGGGCACAGAGTGGGGTTCAGGATGCCAGTCTGGCTTTGCTGTGCCCTTTCCAAAGGGATTTATTGAGGTACAGGCAGTCCTGGCACTGTGGGAGATACCAGTGCTGCCCAATCCACCTGCCTGGAGTAGACAGGAACTCATCCACTTCCCTCAGAAACCATAGGAGCACAGGAGTCCCTCAAACAGACAGAGGAGGAAGATGAGCTTTCAAATTAATCCCTGTTTTCATGAGCCAATGTGCTGATTTCAGAGATTTTTTGCACTGAAAGTGAGGTCTCAGCCCTGTGCTCCTTGCTGGCACCCCGAGGGGATTCAGAACTCTCTGGTGACCTGCTGAGACCACCAACAGAAAACTCAAAGAAAAAGCTCCAGTCCAAAAATACCATAGGTAGGAAAGAAACCCAAGGTGTGACTAATTTGCACTTGTTCACTTTGAAACAGGGCTGGTTTGAGGTGAGGAATGAGGCTGTCCCTGACTATGGATTTATGAAACAATTCCAGCTCGTGGAGCATTCAGCCCTGCAGATCTGATGGATCTGATGGGATGTTTATGGCCACACAGCTCAATGGGATACAGTGAGAGCTCCCACGTTGGGCTGGAGGTTCAGATTGTTCTTTTTCCCCTTGTGATTTTGTTGTTTTTTTGAGTATCTTGCTGGGAAGTTTCTCCTCTCCAAGGCAGAAGTGTTGGAATTGCTGCGTCTAGGGAAGAAGCATGTTGCCTATCCCCCTCTGGATATATGGGGGTTTTGGAAGGAATTTTGAATGAGTTAGAGAGAGGATCTCTGAATTTGTGATGAATCACATCACAAATTGGATGATGTGGTTTATTTTCTTATCTTCTACATAGGAAGGTTGAGCTCCGCTCACATCGTTACTGCATGGTTCAGAAGGTCCCAAGATCCTTAGTTACAAGACCTTTTAAGGAGTTATTGACCAATTAAACAATGCCAAAAAGGATATTTATGTTTTTGACCCAGTCCTTAAATATTTTGTCTTATGGATCCATGCTACAGTGTAAGATTTCTCAGCCAATCATGTTATGACACACAAACCTACAGTGCTGCATTCTAAACTTGTTTACCTTTGTAACTACTTTTTTTTTTCTATATCTTAAACTCTAAAACTGTAAACTTTCTTCTTTTTAACTTAATGTGTCTCTGCTTTAAACTATAAATCCACATTCTGGCTTCTAGCACTTAAGCTTGGAAGCCTTTTCCAAGATCAAATCCTGGGTTTAATTCTAAGCTTTGGCTTACAGGCCCTAAGTTCTGAGAATTCCCTGCATTTTGGATTCCAACAGGAAATTTTCCAAATCTCTGAGTATCACCTTGCCTGAAAACACAACTTACAGTAGTTCAAGAAGGAGCTGCAAACTGAATTCAAGGATGAATTCCACCAACTTTTCTATAGATAATTGATATAATGGGGGTGTGTGCACACAAACATACAACCACACATTTGTCAGGAACTTTGTGGAGGGTAAGATGAACAAACAATGCATTAATATTTGGGTTTGTCCCATTTAAATGCAGTACACAATTAAAACAGATTGCTCTCCATCATTCCATGGTGAAGCCATAGGGAATGGTTGCCTGGTGTTATTTGTGGCTGATGTTCTGGTTTTGTTGAATGTCACACAGCGTGCGAGAGCGTTGTCTCGAGGAGCAGAGGAGACGGAGGCAGCGGGCGACGAAGAAAATAAGCACCTTCATTGGTACTTTCATCCTTTGCTTTGCACCTTATGTAATCACAAGGTAAGTGTGAACCTACATCCTGGAAAAGGCTGCTGAGGTGCACTCCTGGCTCAGGGAAGTAGGGCACTCTGAGCCAGAACAGGATTCCAGTCTCCTGGGGAAATCTGATGTGCCGTTTCCACTCCCGTAACAGAGGTTGCGTTTACTGAGCTGACAAATGATGTAAAATGTCCCAGTGCTTCTCCTCTCAGTCCTGATGCAGTCTGAGGGTCAAACTCTGCTCACTCAGCCCAGTCAATGTGCTGCTTCCATGGGAGGGATTTAGAAAGTCAGTCCATAAGGTTTTGCAGGTGATGCCTCAGGGTTTAGCTTTTCTATTTTTCACATTCTGAGCTGCTTTAGTGTGTGGGTCTGAGCTTCACATGAGGGGATGGTGAGCTCTCTGCACAGAGCAGGGAGACAAAACAATTCCTGCTCCAGCTGGGGACCAAGGACAAATGATCCAAATCTCAGGCCCAGGAGCACAAACAACGTGGGCTGGAGAGAGAAAAACAAGCAGGGTGGGAGTGCCTGGGCTAAAGCTGGAATGGGACAATGAACTCCAAGGTGCAAATGGAGCAGAACTGATCCCAGGGAGAGCCCCCGGGAGCGGCCGTGCATTTTGGGGCCATTTTGGGTCATCTTGGGTGCAGCCCTGGCTGGGCTCTGGTGCTGCCCAAGGTGGATCCATGGAGGAGATCCTTTCCATAAATCCCTGCTTTATTCTTTAGCTCTGTCCAGCCTCTGCTCTAGGTCAGCCTGCACAAGGCATCACAGACATTTTTTTGTTGTCACCTACTGCTCTGATTGACTTCCCAGTCCAGGGGTTGAGCTCCAGGGAAACTCTTGCCTCAGCTCAGACTGTAAAAATTTGGTCAACAAGATTTAGCTGAGGTGAGAACATGGTCCACAGACTTAACCAACAGTTTTGTCTGATTGGGTAGGGTTTATTAGTCATAAATATCAAATATCAAAGCTGTGCTGGCTCATAACTGAAAAATCTTCTTCTGATTTATGGTAGATGTGTATCCACCAGCTTATCTTTGGAAATGGTTCCTGTGGGAAACACTAAATTACTCCTGCGAAATAAAAAGTGTTAGAAAGTGAGTACATCCAGAAAAAAAGTTATCTAGCTGTTAAAGGAAATTTACAGCTTGCATTCCTTATTACAAGATTTTGGAAAAACTGAGATACTGCTATGCACTACAGAGAAAGAAAAAAAAAATTAAGGTATCTCCTATTCCAATACTATTAAGTAGAAATTAGTGGGGCTGACCTCATTCAAACTCAGATCCACCTTGGAAAAAATCATTAAAAAAGCTGGATTAAGAGTAAATATAATTGAACATTTGGCCAACCTCGAGTTTTTTCAATTCAGTCTTAGACCCTGAATTCCCAGAATTAGAAAATTAAGGTCATTTACCAGAATTACCTTCACTTTCACTTTGTGGCCACAAGACACCACTGCAAGACATGCACTTAAATGGTATGAAAGGACTTGTAATTAAGGACATTTAGCCTTAATTCTCAAGCTGTAAGGTATTAAAATACTTGTCTTTTTGCAAATGGTTAATTTTCATTTCATGTTAGGTCTCTGAACTTACTGAAAATCCTCCCAGTCACAGAATAGCTGGCAGCTCATCTTGAGTGACACTGAGTGCTCTAACCAGAGCTGTCAGGAGTATTTTTGCGCTCCTCCAAAGGCATCTCAGCACTCAGGCACGACCTCCCCACCTACTCTTCACTCCATGGCATCCCAATTTGTGTCCCAGTAGCCTTAAAATACAGAAGAGGGGGTAGAAAAATCCTGAGCTTCCTCCCTTTAGTCTGTACAAGGATCATTTCAACGTTCTCCTGCTGAGAAGCAGCTTCTCCACAGAGGGTGATGGTGAGGAGAGGGAAAATGCAGGGTCCTGGATGCATGAGGAGGCTTTGGGGTAGAGTGGGAGCTGGTCAGACATGTCAGGAGGGGGGAAGTTTCCCACATTCCTTGCCTTTCCAATTCTGACATGTGTAAAAAGATCACTGCATATCATTGTCACTGCTAGAAATGAAGGGATGGGACTATTTTCAAGCTAAGAACGATTTATTGCTCAGATAAGCATCAGTCTCAGAGGCCCTGAGATTTCAGAGGAGCAAGCATTCAGCCATAGCTCAAAGCAGTCACAAGTTCTTTGTTACAAGGCAATGTAGAACTTTCTAACCCAATGGACAGTTGCCATAGGGTTTATTTTACTTTTCTGACCTATCACCTTTACTTATTTCTGCTGCATTCTGGATGCTTTTGTCCAATGGGCTTCTAACCCACCTGCACACATATGCTTCTGTTATAACTTCTAAACTCTCAGCTCATTCCATACAACCCCACCCTCACACTATAAACCCTTCACCATCTTATCAGTACAGTTTCTCACTTATTTAAGGCATATTCTCACCTACAACTATAGAAATATCAGTTTATGATTTTTCTGCTTAATATCTGTGTCTTGTATTTTTACATCAATCCAAGCTTCTTCCAAGGCTGTAGATCAAACCCTTCAGTGTCTGTGGGAGCTTTTGTCTTTCTGATTCCCACAGCTGCACAGCAGGCTAAGGGGAATTCCCTCTAGAGCTCCCTGAGAGCCCTTGCTGGACACCTGCAGGATTGGGTGCTCAGGACAACCATCCCAACCTGCCCTGAGCCTCCCACACAGGGCTGAGCACCTGGACACTGAGGGGATTGGGAGAATTGGACTTTAATTGTGTGAGCAAGTGTGTAATTGTGTGTAATTCCTGGACCACGTCCAGTGCTTTGCATTCTCAAGAGAGACACGATCAATCACAGTTCAATCTGTGGACAGAAGTCAGGAGAGGGAGTGCCTTGCTCAGCCTCTCCTAATCAGCAATATATTTCAATTAAACATGCTTTTAAGTACTCCCTGAACTGGGGGCTGGCAGCAGCAAATCACAAGGTTTCACTATAACATCTTCCTGTTTCCCCACTAAAAATATTCCATGAATGAGTGAAGGAGCTGTGCTCATGGCCCCAGACAGATAAATGCTTCTCTGGGTCAACCAGAGTTTTTCAGATCACACTGAGGTAAAAATCAGATTAGGCACTTCATTTATCAAGAAAATACCCTTCTAATTAGTTCAGTGGATGAACTCAAGTAGTCTTTGACCCAGTGTTTCCACTTTACCAGCATGACAGGTATAATCCCCCCATTATATATTTCTAGGCATAGCTTGTTTCTTGTTTTGTTAAATAATCTGCTGGTACACATTTCTTCCTTTGCTGTATTTATCATTATGCAATTAAATATACTTGTCCCAAACCTCTTTTCTCCAAGGAACTTCTTCATAAGAAAAATGAAGATAAGTCATACAAGTTTCTAAAATTTCCAGGCATTTCATACTGAAATACAGAACTTTGCTCATGTAAGTTAATAAGTGCTGTCAATGTGTGAGGAAATTGGCCTTAAATTAAAAATCCTGAAGTAACAGCAGGCAGAAATTCATAATCCCATGCCCTCAGGTTACAGAGGAGGAAGGGGGAACAGGCAGAAGATGATTAAAATTCTGTTGTATCATCTCTGGGGTATAGGGGGTAAACAAGCCCTGGTTTTAAACTGTTGTTTGCCCTCTGCATATGCAGATCCTGCTTGGGCACATAAGAAGCTCAGAATTCTTCAGCAATTTGTGTTCTTCAGCATCCCAGCTGGATGGGCACACGTTCAGTAAAATATTTTAGTGTAGTGATCAACTGCACATGTAAATAAAGGATTTCCAGTGTGCATTATGTGTGTAGAGATCAAGGTCACACTCTTCAAAATGGCATTCTTGTTTGTTTACTGAAGGGGAAATAAAATAATTGGATAGCCATGTGAAATGACACACTCTACAGAGTTGTAAGTTTCTAAAATATGAACAAAATATCACAGAAAAAGAGCTTACAGCTTTGAAATAAAAAGGGTTTGGAGACCAGACAGTAGAAGAGAGGCTTATGAAAGCAAGCCAGGGAATTATGTAGTTGATACTGTAAAATTTAATTTACAGGTAGCACTGAAATATTAATGTACCTTCACTGAAAATGTCTTTTTTTAGGCTGAAACGTTTCATGAAAATGGAAGCTGTGCATATAATTTCCCTCACAAATGAGAAACAAAACCTTTCAAAGGCAATAAATTCTGTGATGTGCCTTGAAAGGCTGACATTTAATTGTTTGTACATGAAATGGAAATGCATAGCTCAGGGTTTGGCTACATTTCTGTGTTTGCTGCTTGATAACAGCAAATGTAATTTACTATAAAAAATAATACATGAGAATTGA
Source organism: Urocynchramus pylzowi (assembly GCA_013397555.1). Lineage (NCBI taxonomy): Eukaryota > Metazoa > Chordata > Aves > Passeriformes > Fringillidae > Urocynchramus > Urocynchramus pylzowi. The sequence continues at coordinate 254,145 of VZRH01007630.1, forward strand.
AAAATGTGTAAATGTCAAGGAAGCTTACAGAATGCAAGGAAAATATTTAAGATCTTGTTAATAAAAGTGTAGGCTTTTCATTTGATCAGCCAATGAAGGTAAAATTAGCAAGTCTAGGCTTGCAACCCTGAAGTGTCTGCTTGATGTGCTTTAAATGGAGATTGTTAATGTCTCATAGAACTGACTGACAGAGCCTCAGACACAAAGTTGTCATATTTTGGTTATTCAAGGCATCCCCTGAATTTAATGAAACATAATCAAATTCACATCTGTAAAGCACTCAGTAAAAATAAATCATCCAAATGAGATTCAACGTGGTGAAATTCAAACTGTGAAGTAGGCATCAAATAAATGAAGTGGAGAACAACAAGGATGGCTCATGGTAGATTACAAAGCAAATATGACTCAATAGATGATTAATTTCAAAATTGTCAATTCTCATTTAAGAACACGGTAATGTGGATGCCATCAGTTGCATTTTATTGAAGAAGAGAGGATACACCAGATGAGACCACCTGGAAACTCGAGCAGATGAAAATGATGTCTCAGTTCTGATCTTTGAATTACAGGGAGATGTTGAAAGAAAATTTGTTTAGTTGAGATGAGAGAAAAATGGTACAGATGAGGGTTCTTTGGGACCTCAAAGCTACTGAGCCAAGCAGCACCAGTGGAGTGGCACCACCAATTCCCAAGTATTTTCATGTGACATTCCCTGGCCACTTGAAATGTCCCCCACTTTGAGTGGACTGTGACATCTGCCAGCGTTATTTGAAATAATATGTTGTAGTGAAACGTTATGGAATGGGAATAAAATGACTGAGGAAAAAAAATCCTCATCTCTAAACTGCTTGAAGTACCAACATTGTTGTCATTGCTGCTGCAGGAACTGCCCTCCAGAATGCTCCTTGGAGGTGGTGCTTTGTCAGGAGAAAGTATTTCCCAGGCAGATTTAAGAACAGCTCCTGCTGCAGACAGGTCCAGCCAAGACCTGACCTGCCATGTGGAGTCTGTACCAGAACACATGGCTGTCTGACCTCTACAAAAATCAATAGATTCTAACAGCCATAGAGGCATATTGAACAGAGCTGCCCTTTGATGCTGCTCAAAGGATTTATCAATATTTCCTTGTCAAAAATGCTCTCAGTACACAGTGAAATATCTGGGCTAGTGTAGGTATGAGCAGTATATTAAGCTCTTCCCCCTCCCCCTCCCCTAATGATTTAAAAGTTTTGTCTTGCAAAATTTGTTGCAAATGTGAATCCTTGCCCTTTGAGGTGGCCAGTCTTTTAATTCAAGGTATGATATGCCATCTCTCTGTGATGAATTTTCTTTGTGTGCTTCTACAACTCAGACAAACTGTTCAAAGGCATCAAATCTGCCTAGGAGCTGGACTGGCCAAGAGAGCTGGGTAGCCCTGGTGAGGTGACTCAGATGCTCTAGAGGGGACATAGAACCAAGAGTTCAGACTGATGCTGGGGTTTTAGGTTGCTCATAGTAGAGGAACTTGACTCCCATGAGACCAAGCAATGGCACTTTGGCAAACAGGCCTCAAGTTTACATTTGCAGCCTTTACAATTTATAAGAGGAGGACAACATACACATTTTCATGAGTAGGGCTTTCTTTTCTTTAGTTTTGATGCAATTGCCCAGCAATAATTTGAGGGTTTGGGGGTGGGTTAATGTAACTTTTAATATTCACTCTTTCACCCTCCCTCTTTCCCCAGACTTGTTGAATTATCCTCTGTGGTCCACATCAACTCCCACTGGGGGATCATTTCCAAGTGCTTAGCTTACAGCAAAGCTGTTTCAGACCCTTTTGTGTACTCTTTGCTACGGCACCAGTACAAGAAGACGTGGAAGGACATCATAAACAAGATCCTCAAGAGGAGCTCCATCAACTCCTCGGCGCTGGCGGGCGAGTCGCACAGCCGGAACCTCCCGCAGCTGAACGAATGAGGAGCCCGGTACGGGACCTGTCCAGGGATATTTGTGAAACAACAGCAACTGGCCCACCCCTAGTAGCTCTCCTCAGCTGTCCAGGTTTTGGGAGGCAGCTGTGGGCAGGGTGAAGCCCAGACCATGTCCCTCCAGCAGCCTGTGTAACATCCAGGCTGCTCTGGACCTCCTCCCTCCGACTGGAAGAGCGCTATTGATCCATGGTCCTGCAGGCTCCACAAATACAAATCTCCCATTGATTTCCATCAGCAGCTGAATTTATAGATAAAAAAAAAAAAACAGTCCTCAGGAGAGGGATTCATGAAGGTAATGGGAGCAAACGGCTGCTGGTGTAAGATTATTCTGAAAAGCTGCACAGGGATATTTGTGCTGTGTTTGTCGTTGGCTGCAGGTAAAGCTCCTTCTGATGTAGCTGCCAACGTGGCTTTACAAAAACCACCCCACCCTAGTGGCTTGAAAAGGTTGTTTGTAGAAAATATCTTAATGGGAAAAGCTTAAGGAAAAAAAAATCTAAATATTCATCCAGCACCCAATGCAGTTCAGCCTTTTCTGGTATATATTTTAGGAAGAATCCCATAGAATTGAAGAAAGAGAAAAACCACTTTTGGAGTGTGCTGGATTCAGCCATGTCTTCTCTAAATTTTATAAGTTATTTAGCTAGAATCCCACTAATAGTCTCCCCACTAAATTTCAGGAAGATACAAATGGTAGACTGGGTGGAAAGGTCAGGATGTCTCCTGCCTACCTTCCATATATCTGAGCTCTGAATAGCTGGATTTTGCCCAAAGCTGCAGATCTGGGCCCTGTGCCCAGGAGGAAAAATAACAAATCTCTTTTTCTGAGGCGTTATTAATCATGGGGTTTTTTCCTACTTAAAGGAAAGATGAGCCTAAATCTGAGTTTCAAGTATAATTTCCAAAGCAAGAGGAGCACAAATAATAGGCCCCCCTCTCCTTCATGAAAGTGAAGCCAATAATGTGAATCCACATCTGAATGTGCAAATCTCTGGAGGTGTCAGTACAAATCTTTATAGCTCTGGATTGCAGTTCTGCATAGGAACATTATTAACATTTACCATGCACTCAGATGCCTGCCCAGATTTTAAAATAGGCTTGGTTAATTAGGCTTCATGAATGCAATGGCAGCTTCAATAACAGCTGACACAACTGGCTGTACTGCCATCTATTCCTGCTCATATTCCAACTGTCAGTGCCATTCTGAGGAAATAAGGCTTCAAGTTGTAAAAAATGTGGGGTTACTTTTTAGTTGCCACCTTCTCTCATGCAAGTGTGTTGCAAAAAATATCCACTGTTGAATTTTCTGGCCTCTGATTCAAAGCCCAGACTGGGGACTCAGTGAGGGGCTTCACCCCAAAGTCAGTGAACGTGGGGTAATACCTCAGTTATTATCTGAAGATTATCAGCTAACATGTAAATAAAAAATTTCAGCTTAAATCTTAATTTCAGTTACAAAAAACACCATAATTACAATAAATTTCACACACAATTATAGCCACAGAATTTAAGAAAGCTTTTAAAACACTTCATTCAAATGAGCCCTTAGCCAGATTAAATAGTCTACCTCATCTTAATCATTTTGCTTCTTAGGCTTAACATAATTTTCTCAGGTGCAATAGATAAAAACACCCAGTTCAATACTTGTTTCTTAAGAAATTCAAGACATATTGATGATTGGGTTGTATTAGAATACAGAATGTTAGGAAGTTGAAGATTATTGAGTTTAAAAAGATAAAAAGCTCCATATTGAGCATGTTTGACTTAAATTGCACCAGGAAAGGCCACAGCTGTTGTAAACTTAGACATGGAGCTGATGCCAAAGCCAATGGGAGGTTTGTACGTCAATAAGGGCAGCTCCAGAAACATTTAAACCTTCAAATTCAAAGAGAGTAAGCTAATTTCCCAGGAGAAAAAAAAAAGCATAATCCATTTAGGATGTCTAGTAAAAGATGGAGAATACAGCACTGGACTTGTCTCATTATGCTTGTGTATCACAGTCAGTCACTGGCTGATTTATATCCCACCATGAGCAATAAATCTCCCCCCTTGTATGTGTTTAAAAATTTGTCTCTCTTTCATGGTGCCTTTCTTCCACAATTAATCTTATAACAGAGAATAGATATAATTTCCCCTTCCTTGCATCAGCTCTCTGTCATATTTTGACCATCTGAAGCAAGCAGGAGTTGTAAATGCTGGTGCTTGACAAACTGCCTCAGTACACGAAATAAAAATACCACCCCAACATTTCCTGATGACATTTTATAGGATACTCGAAATATGATACTGTGGCTTGTTAAGTGCTAGATTTTCAGCTGAATTCTTATAGGCAACTGGCAAAATTTTCTAAAATGTGTGTCTCAGTGATGAATGTAGATATGAGTAACTATCTGTCTGCTGAGTATTATATGTACTATACAACACTCTGACTGGAGTGAGTTAAAATCATGATGGTAAATGTAATGCACAGTATTTATTATCTCTGCTCATGAAGCAGAGCTGTTCTCTTGTCTAACACACGTGTGTGCAAGGGGGGGGGGTGGGGGAATTTCCATTTGTTACTTAAATATTTTTGAAAAAGTTTGTCAAGTTTGGCTGCAACCTGTGCCCAAAATCTGGAGCTGCATGTGCAAAATCTGGGCAGCTGCTTAGGCAATATGCAGATTTCTGTTTGTTGTATCTGTGACCCATATGCAATATCTACTCCTCACACGCATGTTCAATTAACATTTCCTTCATGGCTTGTGAATTTGGCAGGCAGAGCACTGGCAGATGATTAAGAGAATGTAGCCCAGCACGTTGTTTTGTGGATTCTGAGCTTTTTCCTTTGTTCATTTGAACGGTTTTTACATCATTTCAGAGCCCTAGCTGTGAGCTGTGATCCTGGTTTCTGTTTTGCTCTTGAGCCAGTTTGAATGTGAAGATCTGGGTAATTGCAATTGGCAAAACTATGAGAGACTGATAAGGGTTTGTTGAACAGTTATTAAGTACCAGGCCCTCTCTTGACATAAATCAAAATAATGGTGGTTTCACCTGAGGATTGGGTCCATTAGGTGACTTTATCCAGGGTTTATAGATTTCTTCTCTATGTTTAGGGCCCTTTTTAAACGGTATTTACAAATGGAAGGATGTAAACAGGAGTTCCTCTGATGTGCAAGTGCTCATTCCAATGTCAGGCAGCCACACAACTAATTAAGTTCTATCCCTGTTCTTACACTTTGAGAAGATGACCTTAAAAATCTCTTTTCAGTAGCCCTAAATCAGACTTTTTAGAGCTTCCCTTATATCTGAAAAAAACCCCCACAAACCTAGAGATTAAAAATGCTTCAGACAAATCTTGATGGAGCCTGATGACTGCTGCAGCTGTAGCCACACATATCACAGCATCCCAGACCAGCTGAGGTTAGAAGGAACCTCAGAAAGCTCCCAAAAGCCCCCAAAATCCACATCCCTGCCTCTGGCAATGATTTACCCTCTCAGTTTTGCCCATGCATCTAGCAAATCATCTTGGTCTGCTTCAGGTCAACAGTAAAATCTTCTGGCAAGGATACATTTTTAAAAATAACTCTGAGAAGATATTTTAGACTAAACTTCAAAAAACATTTCGTTTTAGTAATTTTAGACTAAATTTCAAAAGACATTTAGTTTTAGTAATTTTAGACTTAACTTCAAAAACCAGCTGTATCAGAACATTTTGAGGAGGCTCCAAAAGTGAGGCAGGAATGGATGTGAATGGGAGGCTGAGGACCAGGGGGCTGGGAAGTACAAACTGGCTTTGCTGCAATGGTTTGGGATTCCTTGGCTGCAGTGAGCTTTCCCCAGTGCCCTGTTTCACCCTGAGAGCTCTCCAAGTCTCTCAGACATTCCCTCATTCCAAAGAAAAAGGTGAAAATCCTGTCAAAGCCCTGTAGCTGTGCCATAGATTGGGCTGAGGCTGCAAGAGCAGCACAGCTGCCACAGGAGGATCTTTTTGGGGTTGGGAAGACTCTCATGGTCTTCAGATGGTTTTTATGGAAACTACTCACATAGTTTGAATGATCAGAGAGTCTAATTCTTAAAGTCCAAGAGGTTTAGGTCACTTGCAGAATGTGAATTTTTCTGGACCTACATGCCCAAGGTTTCATAGCTCCCTCAGCTCTCTTAATCCTAAATGAAGAAGGCTCTGAATATCTTGTCCTGTACATTTTTATGTGTACAGTGAATATCCCTGGAATAACCCTTTGGAAATTGCTTTTCACCGCTGTTAGATCTGTCTTCTCCCCACACTCAGTGTTCTTCTGATTAAACAAAGCCTAAAAGCAAAGGCAGGGACTTCACACCTCTGCCAGCTCGTTGTTACTTGACTCTAAAAGTCACTGATCAGCACAGAGAGCTCAGTTAGATCCTGACCCCAGAGTCACGGGGTGTTTGCTTTGCTGGATTGTGAGGGCTGAGCACAGGCTTTTGTGCCTGCAGAATCAGGGATTACGTCTTTGTAACCTCCCCAGACCTGAATAAGTGAGAACAATGACATTGTAGCCTTAAATCTATTTATTTTTTATTTGCTTCTTGTGCTTTCAGCATCCAATATAGTGAAAATTTTCGATGGGTGGATTTTTTTTAGGAAAACCATCCTGCTCCAAAAGGCAGCTGTCCCTGTTGGGAGGGTATGAAAGTTCACACAGAGAAAAGAGCTGCTGCAGTCTTTGTAAAATGTCAGCTTCTTACCTGTACTCCTGGTGTGTTTGGTGTAAATATGTATTTAGGATTGTTGGTTTTTAAGCAAATACTGCTGATCTATGAACTGAAGAAGTTGCTGTAGTTTATCATATATGTCTATATTTCTAAGGAGGAGGATTAGCCCTACAGGCTGTAAGTGCCCTTCAGAAATGTGTGTGTGTGCCAAGAAGCAGAAGCATCAGGGGTGTGACAGCAGGGGTGGCAATTGAGGAGTAAAAGAACATTATTTTTTTGTTGAAGAAATGCTATTTAACATGGTTTCAATATACCCAAAGGCACAAGTCCATATGGCTGCTTATTTACACATAAAGTCATGTTAGGAAAAGGATTTCCATCTGGAATTATAACTGAGTCAGAGACTCATAGAGGGGTTTGGGGTTGGAAGGGAGCTTAAGTCCCACCTTCCACTGTCCCAGGCTGCTCCAAGCTCCATCCAGCCTGGCCTTGGGCACTGCCAGGGTTCCAGGGGCAGCCACAGCTGCCAGGAGCTCTCTGCTGCTCCCCACCCTCCCAGGGAACAATTCCCTCCCAATATCCCATCTAAATCTCTGTCAGTTTGAATCCATTTCCCCTTGTCCTGTCACCCCCTGCTCTGGTCCAAAGTTCCTCTCCATCTTTCTGTTTTCTAGTCACTGTTGTTCTACAATTAGAGCTTTAAAACAAATGTTTTTTAAAAGTCATGCAAAGAGTGAAAAAATCAAAAGTCCCCATTCCCTTGGGATTTGGATCCAGTGCTTTTCCTGCAATGCCAGAGCATCCCAGTGAGATATGAGTGGGAGTGCAGCAGGTCTGTGGTGCAGGACTGGCTGCAGCCTTCCCCTTTCTGCCCATCCCACTGTCCTGCTCTGTATTGCACTCTGAGCTCTTGAACAAAACCTTCAAAATCCCTGTCGATACCAAAGTGTTTTAATTTACCTCCTGCCCACTAAACCCTTGTGCACAGACAGGTAAATTCTCCTCCTGTTTTGCTGATCAACAGCCAACAGAGGGGAAAAAAATACAAAGGAAGAAATCTCATTAATTGAGTGACTTTTGTGAGGAAAAAGTCAGTGAAATGCTCGGTGCCCTCAAGGTCACACAGCTAACATGTGACAAGGCTGGGGACAAGTTCTCTCTGCTTTGTGCCCAGCCTCATTTAAAAAATAGTAAAATAAAGCTACTTGCATCAGCCAGACTAAAGAATGGGTCTTTTTATAGCAGAAACCATAGGGCTTCCCAGACAAGACATTTGAAAACTATTATCACACATTGCCTTGGAAAATAGAAATAGGTAACTAAGAGGTGCCTTGATTAACTTTATTTATACACAGGGCATTTTTCTAATCCTTAGAATTTTTTTCCACAGCGTTTTTATTTTTGAAGATTATTTTAGGATTAAAATTTCCATATGTTTGGCAATCACTAATCGTTCCCTTCTGAATTCTTGCAGGAATGTAACTTATTACCAATCCTTCCAGATACAGTTGGATATAAACTTTTGTCCCTAGATTAGACTATTAGAAGATTATTTGAATTTTTAAAAAGTCATTAGGATCTGGTTTTACAACTCCTTGCTGCAAGGACAGTGGGGTTCCTCGGGTGAGTAAGGACCATTCATATCATGACAGGTATAAAAAGTTCAGTCTGTATATTTAAAGTATTTATTTTGTTTTGCAAATATTGAAAATAGATGGTTTCCTATTTCTAAAAGCACCTAGAGCCAGTCTGAAGGAAGGTAGTTATGAAATAACATTAATAGCTGCTGTAGATAGGGCATGTTTGATTATACTATTATAAATATACCACTATAATTTATTGCATTTGACTTTTTTTGTATAACAATGGGGTGAAATTGCAGGGGCTATTTATTTAGGGGGAAAAGGGGAATATAAATGAAATCTTTCTAAGTTGCATGGATAAAGGGAAGCACAGACCTCTTTGTAATGACAACACACTCAAGAGTGCCATGAGTTAACATGGATTTTAGGTTCCCAGGTAGGCTAAACTCTGAGAGTCTCCTAAGAGTATTCCAGGGAAATAAATCTATTAATGCAAAGGCAAACATGTAAAATCCTCCATGTCTACAGTTTAAAGGAATACAACAAAAGAATTATTATTCCTGAGTTCTGATTTTGAATAATGGGGCCTGTGCTGTCTGTTCTGTTTACAATGGCTTGTGCTTTGTGGATACATATCAAATGTTGTAATATATTTTTATTACATAGAGTTAATGGTTAATACAAAGTGACATATATAAATAAATACATACTAAATCTGTATATTGTGATTTTGTTAACTTTACTGTTAATGAAATGTGATTATGATAAATGACTTGGCATGAGCTATTTTTTCATATAAAATTAATGCTTTAAAAAGCCTGTTTCACTTCATTGTTGCAAAAGTCAAGCCTGCTATGTCATTGCAATGATATGACCTGGTCAGTCCCTCCTCCCATTTTTTGGAAAAGAGCTACAAAGTCCATTGCAATGGAATATTACTTTATTCCAATATGAGCAACACAAGTGGAAGACTTGGAGGATCTGAATACACAATGCTTGTGTCTAATCTTGGATATATGTTTAGCCTGGGTACACATAATTCTACTCAAGTTATTCCCTGACATCTTGGGCAGGTTTCAGGGTTGGTGTGACACCAAGGTTGAGTGGCTTCCTTCTCTTGCTCCCTGAACATCCTCCCCCATTCAGAGCTCCCACAGAAATGCTGAAGACTTCCTCAACACCACCCAAGTGGCAAACCCTGCATAGGGCACAACTTCTGGTCCTCACAGAGCAGAGTCTTTCCTTGCCCATGTAAAGTCCAAATTCTTGGTCCCCAAATGGGTTTTCCTATTTAAAGGGATTCATCATTAATACTTGAATAATTAATAATGAATTTTATTAACAACATAGAATCACAGAATAGTTTGGGTTGGAGTGGACCTTAAAGGTTATCTCATTCCATACCCCCTGCCACTCCCTGGAATCAGCAACATTTCCAATCTTCTCCCTGTGATCTCCAGACAGAGATTTGAGTTGAAGATTAAATTCCACTCCAGTGCACAGATTAGGCCTCCTAAGGGCTCTTTTGCTTCCCATACAGGTGTTAAATCTCCACTGTAAAAAAGCAGAAGAGATCCCAGAGAAGCTGAAAATTCTCAGACATCAAATAATTTCTGATTTAACCAAGACGATTACTTTGTGAGGCGTCTTTTATTCCCACTTCCCCCCATTATTTTAAATAACTATTTTCCCCACCCTCCTCTGTGCATGCCCCACCTCCCTGCCAGGCACACGTTCACAGGAGTCTCCACAGATTAACACCCTGCTCTCACAAAGGCTGGCAAGGCTGGGTGAGGTAAATAATTTATTCACATTCAGCCTGCAGCCACTGTTAATTCTGTCCTGAGAGCAAGGCACAAATCAGGCTCCAAATGCAAAGACTTCAGTGTTATCTTTGAAAGGAGAAGCTGTCTCTGCAAACCTCAGTACAGCAATGGTGTTCTCACACGGGGGAAAGGCATTTCCCAGGATCACAGCTCCATCCTGGGCTCCAGGCTCAAACAAACAGGCAAAGGAAAGCTGCTAACAGCATGTGAGAGATTCTGGGATGCTGTTCCTTCTCTGAATCTGTGGGAGGTTTTATTTTGCTCTGGTCTCCATTACAACTTTTTTTTTCCATCCCTTAGGAAGGACCTAAATATTGTCTTTCACAGTACAAAGGCAAATGCAAAGGAATATTAATTCCTGGAAAGTTTCGCCTGGAGATTTAGCAGAGACAGAATAATTACCCTGGAAAATGCAAGGAAGTGTAGTTTCAAAGGACTTACCATCCACACCATTATATAACTTTTTTTCTTTAACCAGCATCATGCCAGAACCAAGTTAAAAGCCTCATATCAACTTCTGCTGGCCTGGCTTTGGGAGGAAAGCAGCTGCAATGCCAGCAAGAGTGGGCACGTTCCCAGCACCTCAAACTATGCCAATATTTATTGGAATCCTTTGCACTTAGCAGCACGTGCAGTGCAGAAGAGGGGCCCAGCCAGAGCTGCAGGAGTCCCCACACAAAATAAAGAGCTCAGGTGTGTCCCTGAGCCACTCTGGTCCCTGACAATGGAGCAGCACAGCAAATCTCAGCACAGCACCAGGGACCCAAGGGGCCTCTGAAGGGGAAAGGTTGGGAGCCATTCAGTGGCCTCTGGGACATTTGGGGACAAGCAGCTGACCTAAACTGACATTACATCTCTTTGTGGGGTTGCACAGACTGTTTTCCAAGAGGTGTGCTGGAATATGCTGTGCAAACATCACAGAAATGTCCATTTGGATCAGAGGGATGGAGCACCTTTGATATGGGAGAGCTGGGGGGGCTCACCTGGAGAGGAGAAGGCTCCCGGGAGAGCTCAGAGCCTTGCCAGGGCCTGAAGGGGCTCCAGGAGAGCTGGAGAGGGACTGGGGACAAGGGATGAAGGGACAGGACATGGGAATGGCTCCCACTGCCAGAGGGCAGGGATGGATGGGAGATTGGGAAGGAATTGTTCCCTGTGAGGGTGGTGTCAGTCAAAAGACATTGCCCTTGTCCTGCCACCAGCTGCCTATATGCAATGTCCCTCTCCCTCCCTTCTGTAACCCCCCCAAAGCTAGAGAATAACCCAGAGACAAACAGCAAACCTGGCAGGACTCTGAGGGTCAGAACTGATCCATGTTGAGTTTTTTTCTGGACTTGGACAGAAGAGTAGAGCCAGGGTTGCACATTCCTCCATTAATATTTACAAAGGCCTACATTTTCTCAGGATTGCAAATTCTTGTTTTACCACTATGAGAAAAAACCCATAAGATTTAGTTTTTAATGCATACAAAGTCATCATTTGTTAGTTTGTACAAGGCTACTTTTTCCTTCCATTTTTTCTGATCTGAAGATTGCTTTCAGTGCTTTGGCATTTGTCCTCATTTAATCCATTTCAAAATTTATCCTTGCAGCATGAAACGTTGCTGTTGATCCCATTAACTGTCTTCTAATAATTGCAGGGTTTAAGAAAGCTAAGGACAAAAACTGACTGAAATTAAGCTTGAAATGAATAAGAACATGAAAAAAAATGAGTAGGAGTATGGTAATTACATGCTTATGACTGTGACATTAGGCAAAAGAAAACAGAGCAGCAGATGGTATCTGAATCTAAAGAAAAATGTAAATGATGATGAACTCACACCATTCCCTAAATAATGGTGTGTTTAGCAGCAGGTAGATGTTCCATGCAAAGAAGTGCTGCCTGATAATTCAAGGACATACATCCAAACCAGGAGAGACATAGTAGCATCCTTTATTAGATGAGAAATCACTTTCTCAGTTTCTGTGTACTACAGGGCCTGTACCTCGCTTTCCTGGCCATCTCTACCATTATGCTTGTCAATAAACTCACATTAGTGTTGATATTTGTCACTGGTAATCACATAAAACATCATCTTCTCCTGTGACCTGGGTAGCCTTAACACAGCAATTGCAGCCTGGGTTGGCTTGTTACAGATATTTTTTCTCATAATTTGTCTCTTCTTTGCATTGCAAAAGAAAGACAAGGAAAGGAATATATATCTATGCATTTTTTCATATTTATATACTTCTATATTTGTAGCACCTATAAATATGTATGGTCTTTACAAACATATTCCTCCAAAGGAATACTACAAAGGCAATAAAATCTATTATCTGTTAAAAATTGGTCAATTAATTTTATAGAAGATATTAGTATTTTGTAATTATAATCTCCACTTCTTCCATGTCAAGAGGACTGAAAGACTATTTCTGCCTAGCAGCAAACAATGAATATACATGGGCAGTGAGATCATCTCAGAAGAACTGGTAGTTACTCTGGATTGTTTTCTCCTTATGTTTTTTGGCCAGTGTTCACAGATTCCTTCCAGGGACTGAGACATGTTCTTGTTATGGTAAAGATGGAGTTGATTAGGTGACATAGGTACTACTGATGCCTCAGGTTTTAGCTTTTCTATTTTTCACATTCTGTGCTGCTTTAGTGTGTGGGTCTGAGCTTCCCATGAGGGCATGGTGAGCTCTCTGCACAGAGCAGGGAGACAAAACAATTCCTGCTCCAGCTGGGGACCAAGGACAAATGATCCAAATCTCAGGCCCAGGAGCACAAACAACGTGGGCTGGAGAGAGAAAAACAAGCAGGGTGGGAGTGCCTGGGCTAAAGCTGGAATGGGACAATGAACTCCAAGGTGCAAATGGAGCAGAACTGATCCCAGGGAGAGCCCCTGGAAGTGGCCGTGCATTTTGGGGCCATTTTGGGTCATCTTGGGTGCAGCCCTGGCTGGGCTCTGGTGCTGCCCAAGGTGCATCCATGGAGGCCTTTTAATAAATCCCTGCTTTATTCTTTAGCTCTGTCCAGCCTCTGCTCTAGGGCAGCCTTCACAAGGCATCACTACCTATGCCTTTTTAATTTTACCTTTTCTTCCCCCATAACCCAAATTCCATGCGTGTTCCAAAACCTCCATCAATTTTAGGAGGGAGGCAAATATCCAGTGTGGCCCCATGTGAGCTTCATTACACCATCCCAGGCTGTCTTACACTGTATTTTCTCTTTTCCTTGTCCACCCTAGTTCCCACCAGCTCTTCCCATGCCCCATAGATGGGCTGGCAAGGTACAGCTCGTTATTCCCTATATTTTGCTCCTTTTAATGGATGCAGGTGCACACACTGCTGCACAGCTTTCCCCAGGAGCCCACAGCTCTTCATCATCCTATTAAAGTGATTCCATATTTGCCATCATTTTCACATTAAGATGATCTGCTTTGACTGCACACACAGAGATGCTCAAATTATTTGTTGTGAACAGCTGATCAAATTTAGGTCTGTTTGCTCACAAATTACCCCCTGCCTGTTTGAAGGGCTAGAGAGCTGCTGAGTCACTGAAGTTTTCCAAGATATTTCAGGTATTTTGGGACAGAGGGCCACCACTGTTGCTTACAGAGAGCTGATGTGACAAACAGTGCCTGAAATGCCAAGGGCACTTTGTAGGGAGCACCCTGGCTGGTGGCAATGCCTGATCTTCAGGAGGTTATCAGAGTTCTTATCATCATTAATTCACGTGTGCACAGAGCAGCAGTGCCACACGAACAGCCCCAGTGCTAACCAGCAGCTCTGTGGACAGAGCACTGAGGCATTAAACTATTAAAAAAATATATTATTGTCCCTGCTGTGGCCTAAGGACCAGGGCAGTGCCTGTCCCCTGTGCTGGGGTTTCTGAGGGTCCTCAAATCCTTGTCCACTTCTGGGTCCTTCACAACAAGAAGGACATGGAGGGGCTGGAGCGTGTCCAGGGAAGGGAGTGGAGCTGGGAAGGGTCTGGAGCCCCAGGAGGGGCTGAGGGAGCTGGGCAGGGGCTCAGCCTGGAGCAAAGGGGGCTCAGGGGGGACCTTGTGGCTCTGCACAGCTCCTGCCAGGAGGGGACAGCTGGGGGCGTCGGGCTGTGCTCCAGGGAACAGGGACAGGAGCAGAGGGAACGGCCTCAGGCTGGGCCAGGGCAGGGGCAGGGTGGATATTGGGATAAATTTCTTCATGGAAAGGTTTGTCCAGGCCTGGCACAGCTGCCCAGGCAGGGGTGGAGTCCCCATCCCTGGAGGGATTTAAAGCTGTGTAGATGTGGTAGTTGGGGACATGGGGACATGGCCTTGGCAGGAGGAATGGTTGGACTCAGAGGCCTCAGAGGGCTTTTCCAGCCTGAACAATTCTATTACATGAAAGGCTCTATAAATTCAAGAAGATACCTCAAATTGCATTTGTATTAGTGGTTTGTTTCCAGCAGCACCCACAATGTGCTGGACCTTTTATGAACATCCAGGTGTGGATGGGTCATGAACTTGGATGTAGAAAATCCTCCTACTTTCCCAGTGGGAATCAGATAAAGAGAGACTCTTGGGAAGCTTTGGGATGCTGATAAGGAAATCTATCAAATGCAGTGCCAAAGGGGCTGGGCAGTTTTATCTTGACATGAGCAGGCCTTGTATGGTTACAGCAGATGAGAATCTGTTGTTTCCTCTCTAAAGTCTCTACAACCTGGCATGATGTGTGGCCAAATTCCCAAATATTTCAACATTTTCAGATACACAAGTCCCAGGAGACTCTGGGGTTTCATCAGCAGGGTGGGGCTTCTGTTTTGTTATCTTTTTCCCTCTTTTCTTTTTTTGGATGATGGGAGGGATGTTATAACCACTATTTTACATCCTCAGCTCTTAGGCTCACTGAAATTCGAGGAGATGCAATCAGGGAAGCAGATAAACGCTGGGGACTCCTACACTCTGCTCTGACTGTTACTATATTAAGGCAGCATTTGTACAATTTGGGATTTCTAATGTGGAACAATTGGCAGCTCTGCAGTGCTGATGCCCCCTGAGGGCTGCCTGCCCTCTCATTTCTTGTGTGCCCACACACACACCCCACTGCTGGTGTGGGTCACAGACAATCACTTCTGCTTCATTTTTAACACCCTGATTTGCTCCTTCCTCCCCCTCCATTGTTTATATTTTCCTTTCTAATAACAATTATTTTATTTGAAACTGGAAATGGGTGATTTAACATCCTCAACTTTTCAATCAACAGTTGAATGTCAAATCACAAACTCATTGAAGGAATGCTGCTCTGACCATCCCATTTCCTACCCTGGGCTTTTATCAGCTTTGAGGTCCTTTGGTGTGAAAAAAACCCACTCAGCTTTCTGGCAGATCCCAAATTTCAGAGTAATTTTCTGTTTGATTATAAACTCGTTATCAGCATTTGCTGAAATATAATTTGCCACCATCTGCTTCTGAACTCTCTGGCTTGGACTGGCAATCTTGAAATGCCACCACTTATGATGTCCTTTGTTGTTCACCTCAGTGGCTGCTTCAGGAACATGGACTATTTGAAAATTCAGGAAAAAGCAAATTCATTCAGGAAAAATAGGGGACTAGAAGATTTCAACTGGAATCTTCTTTTCCATCTTTCAGTTTTCCCTCTGTAATAGAGGTTCTGTTTCTCCCACCCCAATCTCACACTTTTTCTGGTCTCACTTCCCAAAAATCTACCAAATTCCCTGCAGAAGACAGGGATAAGTTCTAGAGAAGTTCTATTTATTTATATTTATATTAAATCAATCATGCAGTAGTCAAGGTCTTAACAATACATCTAAAGACTGTGATAATCTGAAAAGTACCCTCTGGAGACTCATGCTGCTTTAAGAATGATACATTACTCCTGAAGCTGAGATGGAAATCAGCAATTCATTTCAAGGGACACTTTCATTAGTGAGAAGCAGATTTTAAAATGCTGGATTTTTTCCAAATCAGGCATGTTCTGCACACAGTGCTGAGGGTGCATTGACTGAGGGTGGACAGGACCATCAGTACCCAAATTTACAGTGACTCAGACTCATCAAACTGGTCCTTGATGACCTTTTTAGGGCAAAAGTCACAGAGAGTGTGTAAGTAAAAGCAGATAAATATCTCTGAGGAACTACTCTCAAAGTTCTAACACTCAAGGAATTTGTTTTAGTATTTTTAAAATGACCATATAGCAGCCAACAGTAGCAAAGCCCTTTAGAATTAAACTGAATAAGGACATTTAACTGCTTATGTCTCTGGTGGAATTGTTGATTGATTGTCTTGGTCCTTCAGTGCAATCATTGGGGTTTGGATGTTCCCAGAAATCATTATGTTCATTACAGTGGCTCCAGCTGCCCTTCATTAGCCAAATATAGAAAAATAAGGCAGATACAGGGTGGGTGGATCATAGAAACAGAATCAGTTTTTTCCTTCAGTTCCCATTCCTCTCCCAAGCATTCTGTAAATTCACCTGTTCTGCTTATGAGGACACCTTGGAGTCAGGAGACAATCCCTGAGCTGAGCCAGAGCTTGGCCAACCCAAATTAATGATTCCATTCACATGTGAGTTCCAGGGCTCACAAAACTGTGAAAAACAGCAATGTGATGGTACCACATTTTACACTGAGGCCATGGATCCAGATCCAGATCTTTGTGGTAAGAAACAGATCTCAGATTTAAATCCCCCCTGGTCTGGTTAAGTGAGATTATGCTGCCATTGCTCCTTATTAACCCAGGTATTGAATTTCTGTCACATCTAAACCACAAAAAGTAATTCCATTTCTCATATTTCTACTTGCTGACAATAAGGCTGGATGAATATTTAATCTTTAAATGACAGTTTACTCAGAATGCTCTTTTTTGTTGCTTTTGGGACAGCAGAGTTAATAAGAATGATTGGGCTGTTGACATAAGTGATGTATTGAATTTTAGAAAGCAGCTGCTGCAAATTAAGGGAGAGAGTTAATGACTAGAATAATTAAAATATCAGGTGGTTGAGATAATTTAGTGTAATAATAGGTGGGAACTGTTTTCTCTAAACACCACCAGTATTTCAGAATACACAGCAATGCTCTTTTGTAGTGTTTTGATGGAAAAAATCACTTTCAAAAGTGCTGCTGTGATGTCAAAATCCAAGTGTTCTCTGCTGGCACTCCAGCCATGCTCCAGGGACCTTCCCTGATGAAGGCTGGACCTTCCCCTGGGAGAGGCAAGTGCTTGAAAGGGGTCTGGTCTGAAGATCAGTTTAGTAAAGAGCAGAAATCTGTGGGATATTGGTTAATCCAGCCTGTGGAAATCACCAAACACCAGCGAGGGGAAGGTGGATTTAACACCTGAGTGTGACACCCAGCAGGTGAACAAAGGCACTCAAACTCCTGAAAAGGAAGATTAAGTATTAAAAACATGTACCTGTAAAGTACCTTTGTGTTCACTGCCTGGAGTTTTTTTTTACAAGCTGTCAAAAATTCAATTATTTTTTTATTGATGAAAACACTCATTTACCTATTAAGTTGAAATGTTCCACCAAAAATTGTTGAAACTGAAATTTGTGGAATGTATAAAAATATCCTCTATGTGCCTAATGAGAAAAACTGAGATGATAATTAAACTCAAGCATGTGAGCAATGTTTAAAATTTTAATGGAAACTGTAATCTCCACCAAA
This sequence comes from Urocynchramus pylzowi, assembly GCA_013397555.1. Taxonomy (NCBI): domain Eukaryota; kingdom Metazoa; phylum Chordata; class Aves; order Passeriformes; family Fringillidae; genus Urocynchramus; species Urocynchramus pylzowi. The sequence goes on from VZRH01007630.1 coordinate 271,842, forward strand.
ATCAATTTGAGTCTCTTGTCAGGTTAAGAGGATGGAGAAGCCACAATAGTGATCAACAAATTGTTCTGCAAATTTCAGTGTGGACTTGGTGCATTTGTAAACCTCAGCTAGCTATAAAGTAACTATGGATGCTGCAAAATGTTGATTTTCTCAATGGAAGATGACAGAGAACTGTTATTTGGTGACAAGACTTCATTCACTGTTATGGCTTCATTAAATGCAAATTTTTCTGCTACAAAATCTTACACCATTACAGTGAAATACAAAAATGTCATCTGAAGTTTAATGACCTTCAAAAAGAAATTAAAGACCAATAAACACTGGTCTTTAATTAGGTCAGATTAAGTGTATAGATATGATTTAAACTTGGAATATTAAGGAGATATCAAAAAAACCCACTAAAACTTCTAGAAGTTAATCACCTGAAGCCAAGAGGATTCATAACTGTTTATTAAGGGCTGGAAAGAAACAAAAAACTTTGTTTGTCTCTATCATAACACAAAGCAGCACAGCCAAAAGTGGTCATAAAAGTAGCCATGAAATCAAGGGAAAAAATCACTGATTCTTTCTCCAGGTGTGCAGCTGCTGCAGTAGGAGAGGAAAAAGGCTTTGAAAAGTTGTGTCCTCAGGGAGTGTGGAGCAGCAGAGCTTCCCTGGGCTCTGGCTGGAGGATTGGAAGGTGTGCACAGAGCTGGCTGTCCTGCAGCAGGAGGTGATGCCACCACAATTCATACAATTTATCTGTGCTTTTACACTTCCCCCTCAGGCTTAGGTCTGCTGCCTCAATTCTCTCCGAGCCTGGTTACAAAATAAAAGGTAATAAAGCTCCAAACTTGGGCTTTTTCAGACCCACAGCAAAGGTGTGTCATGCCAGTTTTTGAAGGTTAATTAGTGGAAGGCATTGGTGTGAACCCTCCTGGGTGCTGTTTCAAATTCATCTCTGTTTTGGTGTTTCTCATAAAGGTCAAGCACCAGCCACAGTGTGACAAAAGAGACAAGGAAATCTGGCTGGGTCTCTGTCACTCACTGCTGAAATCCCCACTTTGGGGAGATGTCCCCAAATTCTGTGAGAATAATGAGCTGAAGTTAGAGGAAAAAACCCACAACTATGGATAAGAGAAGAGAAAGTGGATGGTGGCAGAAGCTGAAAATATGTGACAGGCTTAAAATATCCAATGAAAAAATGTACTTCCTAACTAGCACAGACAATAATTTCACTCACATGCATTTTCATCAGTGTTTTACCCACACAAAGCTCAGCCTCCTGGTAAAAGCCATGCTCAGATATTCCTAAAACTCTTCTGCTGCCAGTAAACTAAACTTGGATTAGAGATTACAAAATGACTCCACATTTCTACCAACGTGTGTAAGCAGATACCATTTCTGTAGATTCCCAACCTGATTCACCCACCCCTGCAAGTGTCCAAGGCCAGGGTGGATGGGACTTGGAGCAGCCTGGGATGGTGGAAGGTGTCCCTGCCATGGCAGCGGTGGAATGAGATGGATTTTGAGATCCTCCCAACCCAAACCAGTCTGGGATTTGCAGGTACTGGGAGCTGTCTTGGAGAGGTTACTGCACTTGTGGTTATCAGGCTGGATGAGAAAAACCCAGGTGATAATGAAACCAATAAAAATGAGCAGCTGCATAACCTGACAGGGATAGCTAAGGAGCAGCCAGGCAGCTCCCACTGTGTTTTATGATTGTCAGGGCTCTGCATGGGAGCAGATGACTGATGGTTGGCATTATCAAGGAGAGTGGAGTATCTCCTGTTTTAACCTTTCATTTGTTTAACCTTTCCTGTGTGGGTGAGGTCGTGCAGCTGAATTTCTTATTACTTGGAAGGGATTGTATTTTTCTCTTTTATATCAGGGATGATCAAGATTTAGCAAAGTTCTCACATAAGAGAACTGCTATAAGCTGTTCAAATGGATCTGTAATTAAAAGGGCTGAATCCACCCTCAAGTTTTATTTCTTGGCATCTCTGCAGGGTTGTCTGTTTTCCTATAGCACTAAAAGGAAAAGAGATTTAAAACACAGACTTTAGAAAAAAAAATACCTGTTCTAAAGAGGTGGAAAAGACAGTTAAATAGAAAACATTGGTATCCAGATTTACTGGTTTGTGGTTTGGATGTGTCTGAAGGTTAAATAATGGTGCTATGTATTTCAAAGGAATGGAACATTTTAACTCCCAAGTGCATAACTACAGGAGTAAATAGGGCACACATCAGTTTGCCATCATTACATCCAGGGCAGGCATAAACAGCACGAGATATTCACACATCTGATATTCCTGATAAAACTCCTTGGAGCCTGAGTGTTTTCCAGTGCTGGAAAATAATCAGAAAATAATTGCACAGACAAGTCCACTTGACAGCTATTAGGCCATTTATTTAGGAATGCCTGGACTAAAATGGAGTAAGGTCACCTGCATTAGTCCCAGTTCTGCTGTGCCCAAACTCGTGTAAGCACTAGTGACAGCCAGGAAAGAACACCAAAGCCACTGTCCCCAGCACCTGAGGCCTTCAGCCATCAGAGTCCATCCAGTCTTAGCCAACAGATGTCCAAGAATTCCCTATCAAATCCATTTCTTGTTATCAAATGAAAAATAATTTCTTATAGGAAGACCCTCAGTTCTGAGAACAAAGCACAGGAACCTCAAGGTTTGTAAAGTTTAACTCTCACATCATTACCTCAAGGTAGAAAGACCTCACCTGCCAGGACTAAAGCAGTGGTTTCCACCTTCAATCCCATTTAAATTTGGCTATTTTGTTCCACTTCTGCCAGTGCATTCCAACCACCCACAAACTTGCCTTTGTGGGACTCCAGAGAGAATCCACCCAAAAAACGCCATTCTTAACCCAAAAAATCTTGTGTGCTCTGGATCTATCATGATGGTCATAAAATCTACATATGCCAATGAACACACCAAATTTAACTGCAAACAAATTGTCTGCTGTCATTACTCCATATTCCAAAATTATTTCACTTTGTTACCTGCACAAAGACATCATTAATCCCTTACCACCTCTCAAGAAAAAAATATCCCTTCTTGACAAACTGCAGTTATATTTGCTATACAGAAATATATGGCATACAGGATGCTGTAAAGGTGCAAAGAGGGTGAAATTAGTAAAATATAATTCCACATGATGGAATGATTGGATGAGTTGTTTACTTCTGTTACTTAATTGAAATGATACTGACTTGGAGGCGTTCCATAATTTCAGTCACAGAGAATTAAAAGTGCACTCTTCTGTTTTACTGGAGCCTTTGCTGTAATTTAATGTTATCTGCAGAACAAGGAAGGGCTGAAATTGCCTAAGAAATTTAGGAATATGATTATTTACTATGCAAGGGCTCTAGATTCTGATTTCTGTTCTGCAGTCTTTTACCTTTTATGTGTTTCCTTCATTCCTTGACAATAAAAAACTAATTAATACAGATGGCACATGGTATTTTTACAGTAACTTTTCTACTCTGCTTTATTTTTTCCTCAGTTTCAATGGTATTTTACTGAATGTCTTTTCCAAGAATCCTATCAAACTGGCAAAAACTGTAAATAGCAATCAAAATGTTTAAAACAGAATTGTATTTGGAAGAGTATGCTGCAGTCTGCTACTAAGCATGGTAAGAGATGTTTATTTAGCCACAGACTGGCTAAAATTATGCAGCTGACTCTTTTTTAGGTATAATTTAGGTCATAACATTGAAGCTAATGGAGCAAAGTCGTATTTTCATCAGCTGGCACTTTGCCCAGTGTTGATTCTTTCCTAGATGTGCTCTGCATCTTTCCTGAACCTCAATCCTGTCCTGCTGTACAATTTTACTACTCAAAAGCCAACGATAAAGCACAATTCCTGCTCCCAAAGAGGCATAAGGCCAGAAAAGCAGCAGCAAGAGGAGCAGGCCCAGAACCCCTTGCACGTCACAGAAGAGAGTGGCATGAGATGTGCAGGAGCACAAAAGGCACTTCAAGGCAGGCCAAAAATTAAGAAAAAAGATGGTATCAGAGGATTTGTGAATTAAGCACCTCTCAGTGACTAAGCCTCCCCTCTCATACATGACACAACTGGCTGTATCCTCAGGAAAAACTTTTTTCAGGTCCTTCTCCCGCATCAGGGAAGAATTGCCACGCCACAGTGCTGGAGTGGTCCTGATCCCAAAACCTTTTTGTCAGCTTTAGTTCATGGAGTAAAACTGCAGCCTTAAAAAGCCAGAGGGGAAAACACTCCTGGCATTAAACTCTGGCAGCACAAAGCATCTTTAATTCTAAACAACCCAAGCAGGAAAGCAAAGGTGGGTTATTCACTGCAGGCTTTTTTCCTGAAATACAGTGCTTATCAAAAGGGGAACTTTCAGAGAAAGAGAGAAATCTTGACACGAGTTTTAATCACATTAAACAGAATTTGTCACCTCTCAGCTTTTCCTCCCATACAAGAATAAAACATAAAGAGTGTCAAAACTTTTTTTGAGTTGCAAAAATATACCAATTTCATACTTTAGATACTTTTTTCAATTTTTCATTCAGAACACTTCTCGTTTATAAGTATATCTTTTTTGTTGCTGTTGTTTTTTATCCTTTCTCTTCAATTTTTAAAGAAAACAGATTGACAAAGGATTAAACAACCCAACAAGCAAAACATTTCACTCCAGCTCAACTCCAAACACCTTCCTCCATTCTCCCTGTCTCTCCCCTCAACCGGGGGCTCCTTTTGGTTCGACTTGAACTTCATTTCTGATTTTTTCCCCACCAAAAATGAGAACCGCCCCCCGAGCATCCATCCAGCTCCACAAACAGAAAGGCCTCGTGCAGAGAAAAAGGCATGAAGAGATGGGCTATGTAACTCTCACTACGACTACAGCCAGGCTGAGAGAAGCAGAGCTAGCGCCGAGCTCTATCGCCGCTGCCACCGCCGCGCCCGCTGCCGCAGCCGGCGCGCCGACAGGCTGAGGGGCTGCTTCCCAAACTTCCTCATGATCTCCTTGATCCTTGCCAGGTTGGTCTTGGAGATGGTGAAGTCGCACTGGGTGGCCCCCATGTCGTAGCCCACCTCGCAGGTCTTGGTGGCGGCGGTGTAGCCCTCGGCCTTGACGCCCACCACGTACTCGCCCGGGTTGAGGAGACGCCAGTAATCCCCATCAGCTCCTGGTGGGGGAAGAAGATGGTTTTCAGGATTTTGGTCCTTTCTCCTTGAGGATAGTGATGTTTATAAAGTCACAGAATTGCTGAGGTTGGAAAACATCTCTACGACCCTCAAGTCCAACCATCAACCATCACCATCGTGTTGACCACCAAACCATTTCGTCACATGCCATGGCCACGGGTTTTTTGAACACTTCCAAAGATGACGATTCCACCACAACCCTGGGCAGCCTGCTCCACTTCTTTAAAAACCTTCCCATGAAGAAATTTGCATCCAAACCTTTCCTGGGGCAACTTGAGTCCATTAGATGAGGACACAGAATCACATGGGATAATCTGATTTGGATAATCTGATGGACCCACGAGGACCATCGAGTCCAGCTCCCAGCCCTGCACCATCCCCAGGAGAAGCCCTTGGCCATGGGTAAGATGACACCACAGGTAGAACCCTCCATCCTCACACCAGGAGGGGGTCCAAGGAGCTGCCCCCACCACAAATACCTCTCCTCATCCTGACAACCCTAGAGAAAAACACACCTCAATCATATTTTCCAAATAATGCAAAAAAGCTCCAAACCAGCTGTAGGTTTTTGGCAGTTGGAAAAGCCTGGCAAAAGAGGCAAAATCTGGGTGATTCCCGTGGGGTAGAAAAGACTTTTCCCAAACCACTCCTAAGTGAGGGATCCAGAGGAGCCCCAGTGAAATATCCATATCACACATCCCTGATCAGACTGCAAGGACACAGATTTTGGTGCTATTTGTTAGGAAAAGTGTGTGAATACATAATATCAACTCACTTTGAGGTGTAAGCAAATATTCCCTTCTGTTAAGCCTTACATTGGGGTTTATTACACTGATTTCCCTACAAAGTAAATTCAGGATGTTTAACCACCTGGTTAAATGTAAATGTACAAACCAAGCTCCTGAAATCAACTAAACTACTCATAAAAATGTTTTTTTAACACCTCATTGAATCAGGAGTTTTTGGTTTCTTTTTTTTCCCCATGAATGATCTCAGATATACCCATTTTATGCACCCATATGTGCATCAGGATCGTTTTAGGCTTCTTTTTAAATATGATTTTAGCCACCAAGTATTCTTAGCTGTGAATTGAAAAAGGGAAAAAACTATTAACTAAAATTAGTTTTGCAGTCTGTCCTGGAGAAACTCCCTGAGAATGAAAGTACATATTCAAATATGCAATTCCATGTAAAAATAGAAATGGAACATCTCCTGCATGAGGAGGGGTTGGGGTTTTTTAGCACTGATGAGACCTGACAGCATTACTAACACCAGCCTGGGCTCACTGGCAGTGCAGAGTGTAGCAAAAACTGAAGATGATTTGCATAAAAATATTATATTTGGGGAAGGATCAGGTCAGCCTCCGTTTAAAGAAACAGCGTTTTAATTTAGGGTTTGGTAAAATAAAAATTGGGTTTGCAAACAGCAAGTGTTAACAAATGGCAATATTGACTATACCCTGGTAGTGCAGCCTCTGAGTGTGCCAGAATTGCACCTGATCAGGTGCATTCTCACATCCCAATATGATCAGGGGGTTTTAAGTCAATTTGACCACATTTGGGGTGATAATAAGACCCAAATTTTCTGTTCCTCATGACTCGGGCGTTTTTAGGGAAGGCTCTGAGAGAGGCTCTTTATTCAGTTCTCCCTCACCACTGGCACTGTTGGAAGCTGAACAAAAGGCCAAACCACAAATCTGCCCAAATTCCTCGTATTTATCCCCAAGGGCTCATTTTAGGCTGTAAATGCTCTGGCAATACCACAGGGCAGGCAGAGGGCTCTGGATCCCCCTGTGTGTGGCTGTGATCACATCCCTGCTCCCAGCCTGGCTTTAGCCCCAGGACTGCAAACCTGACCCACATTTTTCTGACACATTTAGCACTCAGTTCATCACAGCCCCACACAGGGCCAGGAATAAACCTAAACATTCACACCCCTCTGGGAATTCTTTGCAAAGCTGGGTATTAAGCCTTCAGCAGGATGCACTTTACCTCCTTTCCATTTAGAAGCAGACAGGAGTATTTCTGTCAGCTGTCAGTGCCCAGAATTTAATACCAGGCTAAAAGGTTGGGGTTTTCTGAAAATCAGATTAAATCCAGTAAAAAAAAAAATTAAAAAAATAAAAAAAATCAGAACAGATGGCAAAAAGAAACACAATTAAAAACACAGATAAATTTAGTAAATAATAGGTTTGCTGAAATAATAGGTTCCAGTGGGAGCAGGCTGGAGGCAGACTGCATCCATACCCACCTACTGGGGCTGGAAAGGCATTGCCATGTCTGCTTGGATAAAATAACAATGCATTACAGGACAAAGATAGCATTGCTATGAATTTAATATGTCAGACTACTCCATAAATTCTACAATTAAGAGAAATGTCCTTTGAGCCTGACAGGACAGACCTTGGTTACAATGAAGTAATTGTGAAAGAGCAAAAGCAACTTTTATGTTTAAATGTGCCAAACTGCACTGACTTAAATACATTATAAAAATCTTTCTAATGCTTTTTTACCAACAAAAGACTCTCCAGGAAACCTGGCCATAGTGCTGCATACCCAAAGCATGTAACAACTTAAACTCAACTTTTCTGTATGGACTAGGCAGCCAGGAGTGAGGCTGGAGAGTTGTAATACCAGTATTATGCTTAGTTTGGGCTAATTAAATACATATTTAATATATAAATATATTTAATATATTAAATATTACTAAATGATACTTCAAAATCCTTGGGTTTTGGTACATAAAGTATACTGAAATCACTGCAAGCTTACCAAGATATTCATAAAAATTTCTCTGGACACCGTGAGAAATTAAATTAATTATGCTTTGGTTCAAAAACCACACAGAAGCATCTGTCTTTGAAGTCTGGCTGTGACACAGAAGTGTTTCACCAGGAAGAAAGTGCACATTTCTCCACCAATATTTACTTTATCCTTTCCCAAATTACAGGAAGCAACCCCCAAAACTGCCTTGGCACCATGGAGGGGGAAAGGTGCATTTGTTCACCCAATTGAACTCTTTTTCCAGAGGTTTCCTCCCAGAGTCCAGCCCAAATCTGACTGTAACCTCATGGAATCACTCAGATTTAATCAATAGTTACATCTGCATTGAGGGAAAATTGAATAATTCCCCACAAAGCTCTTGCTCTTGGAATCAATGCCTTCAATTAGCCCATTAATGGTGTTAGCTGAATGTCAGCATCCCTCTCCTTCCATCAGGGATATTGTATCCAGGAGAAAGCCAAACCAAGCTGCTTTTATTTCAGTCCACAGGAAGAAGCAAAGGAACTTTCTCAAACCTTTAAATGTTATTACAGGACTTTTACAGGCAACTTCTGTCTGGCTCTATGGGGCAGCTGACCACGCTAATGCAGCAGTGAAACAGCAGAGCCCAGCTCACTTGAAACAAAACTTTTGTGAATAGAGATACTGGCCATAACTCTTCTCCTGCTTGGCCTATTTTTACATCAAGGCAACTCAGAGGTTTAAATGGGCACATTTTTCATTTTAAAAGGTATAAATGAAAGAAGACTGCTGACAATTTGCCTTCTTTCTCTGGAGTTATACATGTCATTTTAGCTTTTTGGCTCCAGCATAAATCCTCTAGTTTCAGGGACTAATGAGACGTGTATTGTTATCTGGATAATATGAAACAAGGTAGAACTTTTATGGCCCCATCTCCACAGTGATTCCAGAGTGTGAGTTTAAACGTCTCATTAAAGAGAAAAATTAAAGAGAATGAAATAAGTACTTTTATTTTTACTAACAAGTGCAGATGGCCTTGAGCCATAAAGGCTCAGCAATAAGTCAAGATGTAAATAGCTGCAAGATTCCCTGAGTGTTACAAGGTGGGTTTTGGGATCTTGCACATTCATTGCACTTTATTTTCTTTTCACATGACAATCCAGAGTACAGAGACCTGGAAATTAATCACATATTGTATTAACTCAGAGCAGTACATTAATTTTGTTAACAGAGTAATACAACCCACAGTTTATGGCAGACTTTCAGCACTGCCAAGGCTTCCAAGACAAGAAAAAACAGCTGATTACTTTAATCCCCACTGTCATTTCCCAGTGGTCCCATTTTGAAATATTTAAGACAGAATCATTATTGCCTAATTAAGTATCTGTCATTCAATGTTTTCTTTTACAATGGAGACACAGTAGCACTGAAATTAATCATAAACTAAGTTAGATATTCCAAGATTCATTATTGGCTCAGATCACCTCTTGTGGCAAACATTAAAGATTTGGGAGTCACAAAGCTCTATGTTATTCTAGGGCCTGAAATCAGTTCATGTGTCCAAATCTGCCACTCTGTACCTCAGTGGCAAAGCACATGGAATGGCAGCAAATGAAGAACACAGAACACCAGTAAAAAGATAAAAATGCATAAAATTAGCATTCAAAAAACATGTGGATGTGGTACTTAGGAACATGGTTCAGTGGGTCTGTTTTTAAACCACAAATCTGTTCTTTTGCACTGATGTTTTGTATTTTTGTTGGTTTTTTTTTTTTTTTACCTGTGCGAATGTCATGGTTAACGCCTTCCACTGAAATGACAGCATTTGGGATTCCCTTTCCATGCACATCTTTCACAATGCCTTTGATGCCACGATGGACCTGGGAAGAGAATAAAAAAAGCAAGTAAATATTGCACAGCCATGAACAGTAGTATTCCTAAGGACTTACAATGAATCTTTAATTCCATAAGTGAATTATATTTTTATATTCCCACTTTATGGCTCACAAAATTGTGGAATATCATTATTAACCCTGTAGCAGCCCTTCAGGCATTAACTTGTGAATCAGTTTGTGAATTTTGTTAGGATTCCTGAGGCATCAAAATCCAGATACAGATAAAAAGAACAGATGAAGCAACAGACACAATATTGGGGTCTTTTTCTAGCAGCCCTTTCTAGCAAGCTCAGCACCCACATCACATTTTCAGAAGGCTCATTATTTTATTCCCTGAAGTCAAACCAGCCTGTCTGAAGTGCAATGTCTATCAAAAATACCAATAACCACAAAATTAGTCATGCAAGAAATATAGTAGGTGTTGGAACCCTAGTTGCAAAAAATTTTAGACTCTGTACTATCAGGCACTGACCCCCCAAGAAACCACTACATTTAACCTAAAACCATAAAAAACCTTCCAAAATTAAATAATAAAATTAAAATTATAAGTGTGTAGTTTAAATACAAGTGTATAATATCACATAATAGAAAACTTAAAGTTTAACATTTTAGAATGTAATAATATATATAAAGCAAAACACAAGCTTTAAAACAGAAACTAATCCTTCTTCTTCACCTTCTTCTTTACCTTCTACTTCATAAATTTAAAAAAATTTAAAGAAAAATAAAAGCTTTAAAACAGAAACTAATCCTTCCTCACCTTCTTCTTCACCTTCTTCTTTACTTTCTTCTTCATAAATTAAAAAAAAAATTAAAGCAAAATAAAAGCTTTAAAACAGAAACTAATCTTTCCTCACCTTCTTCTTCACCTTCTTCTTCACCTTCTTCTTCATAAATTTAAGTAGTATTATATAATTAAATTTAAAAGTCCGCATTATAAAACACAAGTAATTAATTATTATGTTTAAAAAAATAATTTAAGTAAAATTTCTTAATTAGACAATTTACCCTTAAAAAACCTTACCAAAAAAAAAAAAATACAACTCAATTTTTTAGCTTATTGATAAAATACTATAAAACCTCACATCTTATAAAATTGTAATACAAATAAAATTAATAAATATCTAAATCCAAAGAAAAAATACCAGGTGAATACCTGTTCCATAAAAACAATCAGGGACTCGCGGTTGTTTTCCCACTCCTCTGGCAGCTCGCTCTCGTGGGGATATTTGTCACAGCCAACATAGATGGAGAGCTCAAAGCAGTTTGTGTGCAGGTAGCTGAAGTCATTGATGCCTGTCAGTGTTGGGGGAAAAGGGAACAACTTCATGGCCTTTTTAATCTATTGATCAGATCTGAGTTTTTTAGCAAATTAATGTAACTTCTGTAAACACAAGTTGGGGATTCATCCAGCTGGCTTAGCCTGCAGATTTGGAAAGGCAAAAAGCTTTTAGAAATGCCAAATGTTCTGTAACAAAGCACCAGGTTGGACAGGTGTCCTGGGCTGCAAGATGTGGCAGGGGTGTGTATTCTATCCCCATCTGTCAGAGCTGGGGCAGTTCTCTTCTGTCCATTGGGCATTTTTCTTTATCTCTCCCACAGCCCATCCTCCCTCCAGGAGATCTCTGCTGTCCATGGCCACTGAGTGTCCCTGCAGGGCTGATCAAATTCCAGCATCCCATGGGAGAGGCTCTGCCCAGGGGAGGAGCCAAGCATTCCTACCTGGATCCAATCTGCCCTTGGCAACACCCCAGCAGCCTTTGCCCCCTGCATTCCCAGAGGAGCAGCTTTCTGCTGCCCTGCATTCCCAGAGGGAGCCCAGGCCCATCTCCAGCAGCCCTGGAGCTCCAGAGGAAAACTCCCCCCTTGTCCAGGATCCCTGCTCCAGCAGAGCCACAGCTGGCACTGCAGGAGGGCTGAGCCACCCTGGGATGGCCCTGATGCCACCACCCTGACCCACAGCCTGCCAGGGCCTCTTCTGACTCTGTCAGGGTTGTTTTGTATTACTGCTTTTTTTTTTAATTTTTATTTTCTTCCCTAATAAAGAACTGTTATTCCTATTCCCATATCTTTACCTGAGAGCCCCTTAATTTCAAAATTATAATAATTAGGAGGGAGGGGGTTTACATTTTCCATTTCAGGGGAGGCTCCTGCCTTCCTTAGCAGAGACCTGTCTTTTCAAACCAAGACAACAGGGCTTGGAGCAATCTGGGATAGTGAAAAGTTGCTCCAAGCAGGGGTGGGACTCAATGGGCTTTAAGATCCCTTCCAGCCCAAACCTTTCTGGGATTTTGTTAATGGAGAAGATGGGGACACAACTAGGAGAAAGGTCTCTCTGTACAAGAAAAAAATGTGCTTTTTTAAGAAAGCACTAAGCACTCCTAATCCTGGACATTGCCCACAGAGCAGCTCTCCCTTATGAGTGCCCTGGGTAGAAATGGAATTGTCTGTGTTGGGTGGCAGGGGGGTGCAGCTGTTTACCCAATTCACAAAATTCACATTTGATAGAACCCTGAATGCCAGGACACAGAGCTATGTGCTCAGAGGGGTTGTTATGTAAAAGTGATTTATCAGAGCAGTTGGTGGAATAGTTCCTCAGTCTGTTTTCCTCCCTGAGTAATCTAACAGATAGAAAAGCCAGAAAAATGAAGGTAGCAATAATTATTTTATGTTACATATGGTGTCTGTAGTTTGTAAGAAATGAAAGGGTCTCTTTTCTCCCTGTCACAGTGCTGCAGAAGGCTGGGGTCTGCACTGTTGCTCTGCAATAGGGATTTCCATCAGAAATATGTCCTAATCAAGCCCCAGGAACCTCAGTGCCTCCAGTCTCTGAGGAGCTGCAGTTTAATTCTGCATTACAGAGACCACTGTAACCTTTGCAAAGGTCTGGAGCTCTAAGGAGGGCTGTCTTTACATACAGAGCTCAAATATTTCCATTCTTCAGGTTTCTCTCCTCTTTCTCACCATTATTTTTCCTCCTTATTAATTCTCCACTCTCACACAGATAATGAGATACAGAACATGAACACTAGAGGAAGAAATTCTGTGAGCTTCATTTCTTGTTCCACCTGCACTTCTAATTAGAAAATATTTTAAAATATGTTTGTTAATGATCAATAATTGTTATATTTAAATAGCAAATATTAGCAGGATTTGCATTCACTGAGTGCTTCTGACCAAGAAGAGTTAAACCAAAATCCCTGTTCCTGTCCAATTAGCACAGAGCAGTAGTCAAGTATTTAATGAGCCCTCAGTGCCTTCTGGAAGCAGAGCAGGAGGATTATATAATACAGATGTTAAACTTTTCACTTTTGTTGATGGGGAAAACCTAAACATCAGCCAGTGGCATATGCTACTCTACATAAATGTTCTTCCCCTCCACTTGAGAAACAGCCACATTTATTTTCCCCTCACATACTGTATAACATTCTGATTAATCTGCTGTGAAATGTTTTGCCATACTCACTAATTGCTCAGTTTTAATACATGTATTTAAGAAAATGGCTTTGCGTTGCCAAGAGCGACTCTTTCCTAGTGCCTGAACATGCAAATCCAGCCTCAAAAACACAGGAAATAAAATTAAATCAATCCCTTTTTTTGCCTCTGTGCAGTTCACCCAGTGCAGAAACTTTATATGTAAAATTGCTGGAGAACTTGCATTTACTGCAGTCAAAATAGTGTGAAGGAAATATCATGGCTGGGTTTTAAAGGCACGAGGAAGCATTGGGTATCTGTGGAGCACGTGCTTCTCTAGGGACTGAAATGAAATTAGAAAAATCCCATTTAAATTTTCCCATGGCATAAGCAGTGAGAAGTTTCTGTGCAGGACCACTGCAAGGAAGCAGATGGATGAGGAGAGGGGCAGTTTCAAGGTGTGGTACAATGAGGAGATGCCACTCACACAAAAGGATGGGTGGGAGAGCTTCTGCAAGTACTTTTTTGGAGCTCTTACCATAACGTAACACAGCAGGACATAAATCATAATTACAACATCATCAAGAAATAAAGCAAATCAGATGAAACAAATTCAAAATGTAATTGGTCCTAAGAAATCAGGGTAATATTCAGGATCTATATTGTCCATCTTAATGGAACTCAGTGTGACAGCTGTTAGTGAGAAGGCCAATGTCATCTTTTCTGGATTGATTCATAATGATGTTTATTATAGCACTTAGGAAAATTAAATTCATAAATTTGATAATTAAGTGGTCAAGTTAGCTCTCAGCGAATGCTTTAGAATCTGCAGAAATGCAAGGGAATGTACTGTCAGACCTAAGAGTTCAAGGTTTGCCCCCAAATTCACCCAACACTTTTTAACCTCCTGAAAAAAATATTTGAAAAGCTAATTCTTGACTGTAGCCTTTAAAGGCTGGCCAGCACTAACTCCACATGGGCCAACATAAAAGCCATAAAAGCCATGTCCAAAATCCCGAAGTGCTTATGCAGTGGAAGTACCTGCAAGTTCCAAAAACGAGCCAGGTTCAGCTAAACCTGGGTTTTAGAGACACTGGCCTACATCTGTTTGCCATTAGTGCTGATCCTGTTGTCAGCCCACTGGTGGCAGATGCCTGTCTCACTTCCTAATTTCAGGGAATATGTTGCTTGACTGATGCACTTAGAAAAACACGAGGTGTTGGCCACACCACAGGCCTTGGCTTCCCCTCTGTGCTCCTTCACAGGGTGACAGGCTTGGGTGTGTGGAGATTGATCCAGGCTGTGATTTATCCTGGCAGCAGGAATACCTGTGGACCCCATGCAAAATTTGAGTGTAAGGACATCCAGGTGTTTTAGAAATAGGAGAGTAGCAGGCAAACAGTAGCTTTTTATGGCATTTCATTGCAACTCCCAGTGAATGGGAGTGAGGGCTGATCTGAGGCTCAGTTCAGTCAGCAGGAGGCTGAAATCAGGATTTCCTTATCTGAGAGCCACCGGAATCTCTCCCTGAAGCCACTGCTTCAGCTCTGCCACTGGTTCTGGTGCTTGACAGCAGTTTTCTTCTTGTCAACTTGGCTGGGTTGGTTTCTTCCTGACAAACTGTCTTGAGTGCACACTGTTCTTAAAGCTAATGTTCTGCATGTGCATTTTTGGAAAGCTTGGTGGCAAAAGAAGCAGTCACTGGGTATTAACGACAGTAGTGACATCTGGAAATATTCCTCTTAAAATACACATTTTACCACCACCGCTGCTGCAACATACACCAGGCTTTGCCCTAATTAGCAAGGTAACACTAATTGGAGTTTTTACCACTTACTTCCAGCCACGGTGTGCCACGAGGCTCCGTTCACAGTGCCATCCTCCTTCTGGAAGTCCTCAGTGTGGCAGGCTCTCCTCCTGGCATCCGTCATCAGGCGGTGCGTGGAGGCGTAGGAATAGGCCAGCCAGCGGAACACGTGGTCGTCCGGGGTGGGCGTGTAATCCTGGGTTTTCCACATGGATCTCACCATGTCATAGGGATAGGCCACCACCAGCTCTCCCCCCTGCAAGTTGCCACCCAGCACAAAAGGGATTTTTTCCATCCAGGCGATGATTGCCCGCGTCTCCACCGCCACCTGGGAGAAAATGTCACAGCAGATCTGGTTCAGCCTGGAAATCTGAGAATGCTGCTTCAAAGGGAGAGCAGGCTCAGGAGTTCTGAGCGTGAGGGGCCAGCAGAAGGGATGTGGGCAAGGAGAAGTCCTTTAAATTATGGTACTTATCAGCCATCCTTGGGAGGTCACAGACATCCCTTAAGAGGTAACAAAAACACATCAGTAATTTGTGGAACAGGAACATCTATGTTGAGTGAGGCCAAGAGCAGGAACTGACAGAGGTGTCAGATGGTGACACTGCTCCCCCTCTTTGTTTCCAAAGGAAGGGATTGTAAATATAGAAATAATGGCCATAAATTAAAACACAGGAAGTTTTAACTCAAACTTTTCCATGAGGGTGGCAGAGCACTGGAACAGCTGCACAGGGAGGTCGTGGAGTCTCCCTCTCTGGAAACACCCCAGACCCACCTGGATGTGTTCCTGTGTCACCTGCTACAGGTGACCCTGCCTTGGACTGATCTCCAGAGGCCCCTTTAAACTAACTATTCCATTATTGTGTGATTCTAAAGTACTAAAAACTGCCACAGGGAAGCTGCTATTAATAGCTGCCATTATATTCCAAAGGTCAGGCCAAAATAAGTTAAATTTCTGGCACTACAATCCAATAAGCAACTTCCACATAAGCCACAGCATTGGGTTTGCATATGTCTGATCTGGTGCTGTGTTTTTCAAGGTAAGAAGATATTTCAAGAAAGAGAAAGTAAGAAAATCCCAGGACAAATCTGTAAGTGAGTTTTCAAAGAGCTCATCTATGCCACAAAACCTCGGAGAAGCCTGATCCACATGGCCGAGCTCAGGCTGTGCTTCTCCTTGTCTACCTTGCTGCCTAAAATTTGGGTATTGAGTCCTCCAGGTTCTTGCAATAGCTGAGGGAAAAGAAAATCCTCTAGGAAACAGTTTCTTCCTCAAGACCTGCCTCTAAATCCTGGGGAGGAATGGTGCTTTTGTAGTGCATTTTTATTTCCACTGACAAAAAGGGAATTATTGACTTAGATCAGGTGTGGAGCTTCACTCCCAGGTTATTTATTTCTTGAGAAATGTTGATCTCACTCTCTCAGCACATCCCAGCCTTTGTGTCCCCTCTCCTGGCCTTACTCACAGTGGCATTTTCGGACAGGTACCAGTCAGGGATTGGGATGTGATGGTTTGGAACTTTTCTTTTACTCTTCTTCTGATCTTCTGACTCCCAGAGCAGAGAGTTTAAGTCAGGGAAGTTATTGTTGATGTCAATGCCATCCTGAGTCCATCGTCCTAAAGACCAGCCCCCCAATTCTGAGCCCTTAGATTTAAAAAAAAAAAAAAAAAAAAAAGAAGAAAGAAAATTAAAAATTAATGTTCATTTAGAATATGGAAACATGTGAACCCCTGCAGAATGTCTGGGAATGTGCCAGATGTAATTCTATACAGAGAAATGGAGGATTAATTATTTATTAACAGAATTAAATAATTGGTGGTTTTTTTAAAAAAAATTGTATGAAATCTTGAATGAGGTGAAGGAAAACCCATGAAAATTTATTTGAGGTTGGCCAAAATGTATCTCTCAATGGAGACAGCAGACATTCCCTCCCATGACTATGATTTTGACTTTCCTGTTCCAGTCTTCCAAACTGCTCTGGAAGATTTTCCAGTGCATTTGACCAGCCCCTACAATTTTTCCTGGTGTCTGTCTTCATCCAGACTGAATTATTACGATGCCCAACACATTGTGCTCTCCTTAAAGGCACACTATAAAATTTCAGATGTGGAGGAATGCAAATTTTCACGTGCTGAGCTTGGTTTCTTGTGAGAAACAGATTGCATGAATTTTCCATTTTCCATAATGGTGTTCCTGTGGCTCTGTACACCTCAGGATGGTTTTGTCTGGCAGTCTTTGTGACCCTCCTTTCATGTACATTTTCCTGTTAGCCAACATCACATCAAATACTGTTTCCCAAGATGGTTTGTGTTTACTTTGATGTGCCCATCTTTTCATTTTTAAATTTCAATCGCTCCCAAAACGTGATCTTTGAAGGAAATAAAGACAAGAGGAGCATTTTTGAGTCATCTACTGGAAAGAAAACAATTCCTTGATGTGTTCATCATCCCAATTACCGCTTTATAGGCCTTGTCATATCCATCAGGGTTCACTGAGGGCAGCAGGTGGATTCTGGTGTCCTGGATGAGGTGCACAATGCGTGGGTTCCCAGCCAGGTATTCCTGGCACATGAACTGCATTAGCAGAAGGATTAGCTCTCGTCCAAGCACCTCATTCCCATGAGCTCCTGCAATGTAGTGGAATTCTGGCTCCCCTGTGGGAAAAAAAACACAGAGCAGAGCTGTACTCAGAGCAGCAAATCAAATTTCTATCAAATGGCATCGATGTCAACCAGCAATGTTTCACTTAAGGAGTGCTGGAGAAATGTCTCAGCTGCACAGATGAGAGGTGAAAATGTCACTTAGGAGAAATGAATTGCTTTCTGTTGCTATTTTAGAACAGGCTTATGCATTAGTGATATCTAAAGCCACTGTGTAAAACCTCTAAACCCCATATTTGATTAAACATATCTTTAATTACACTCACAACTTCAGCATGTTAGAGGTAGATTTTAACAGTTTTGGTGGTCTAAAAGTCACATGAAAGATACTTTCCTTGAAGAGAATTTTCCTAATAACCAATCTAAACACGTTATCAGGGTATTCATGGATACAGCAAAGTGCAAAATTCCTTTATTCCAACAGCTGTCCCAGGCACTATCACAGTGAAAAGGACTAAAGACTGAATGAGTTTCTATGCTGAAGAATTATGTCATGGTAGGAAATTAAACCCCAGACCTCATGAGTAAAAAATTATTTGGAGATTTGACCTGTCCCTGCTTGCAATGCATTCACCCCACACAAAAAAAGTAAATTTCTATCCATGGCTACATTGATCCCATGACTAAAATCCATCCCCCAGTATTAAAGTTCACTTTTATTTTATTACTGTGAAGAATGATCATTAAAGGATTTGATCCCACATTCAAAATGTCCTCTATTTGTTCTCACCCTCCCCTTCCCAATTTAGAAATACAGCACTGAGGTTCCTCCCACATACATTCGAAATCTTTGCTGCCATGAATATAATTCCATCAGTGATAATTAGTGCAGATACAGAGAAAGAGGAGGGGGGAAAAAGCCAAATCCCAACACCCCTTCAACAGATTTATTAAAGATTTAAATCCTAACCAACTTCGTGTTCTCCTGGGTTGTCAGAAATCTCGACTGCATACAGCTTCAGTCCTTGGTTGCTTTTTCCAATATTGTAAATTCTTGTGATATTTGGGCACATTTTATTCACAGTTTTCATCAGCTGCCAACAAAAAAAAAGAGGGAAAAAAAAGAATATATTTAGACAATGCAGCATCAAAATAGATCCACAATGAATTGGTTCATTCTAAATTGTATGTGGCACAAACTCTTCATTTGCTTCTCTGATTACCTTTTAGTTGTAAAAACTTTATGTTTAGTTAATGAATTTATAGTTCTACTATCTCATTTTTAAAACATTATTTTATGGAGAGTAATTAAAATAATGGAAAGTGATTAAAACAACCACACTCTGTGAGGTACTATAGATAAAGGACTTGAGGTGACCCAGGGTGTCAGTGCACAGAAATGCATTTATTTTGCAGGTTGCCACATTTCAACAGAAATATGAATTTTTCCACTCTGCCAGCAAGCAGAGATACTGCAGTAAAAGAAGTTCTATTTTAGCTAAAGGCTAAAACCCTACTGTATAAATAACGTTACTAACTCAGACCTGTGTTTACTAATTTCTCTCCTCACACCTTCTTCAAATTGAAGGAAGCTGAGGTGGCTGATGTTTCCCTGCATCCATGCAGCTCCACAAGCTGAGAAATGGGGAATGTGAGCCTGCTGTCTCACAGCTGCCTCTGAAACTCCTGACTCTGAAACTTCCACGTGCAGAAGCTTCCCTGACGTGCCTGGCACTCCAGTGCTCACAGGATACCAG
Organism: Urocynchramus pylzowi; assembly: GCA_013397555.1. Taxonomy (NCBI): domain Eukaryota; kingdom Metazoa; phylum Chordata; class Aves; order Passeriformes; family Fringillidae; genus Urocynchramus; species Urocynchramus pylzowi. The sequence continues at coordinate 291,226 of VZRH01007630.1, forward strand.
GAACATCAATTTAGAAAAGTGGTTGAAAGTATGGAAATGCTCATTAATAGTGAGAAAAATGCCCAGAACCAAGTTCAAAGTATATTACATTCAGTGGAAATATTTGTATTGGCCTCAGCAAACTCCCCATCATCTCTTTAATTGCAAACATCTGATTATTTTCTGAGTCAAAGAACTTTTCCTGCATTAGAGCCTTTGTAGTAACATTTACTATGACTCTTTTGGTAATATGTAATGCAGTGGAGTTAATGGAAATACAATGCTGAAAATCAACATATTTCATATTTGATCTGCTCATTCCCATTTCCAACAAATGGCACAATATTTCACTATGATCTGGGTTTCTTGTCTCAAAGACAAGGTTGTACTCAAATATCCACATCAAACATGTAGCAGCTTCCTGTACCACATGAATATATACAAATACATACATAGAAATGAACAAATAAGAAATATTTTGGGCTGTGAAACAATCCTGCACACAAAACACAGTGAGGGCTCCCATTGACTGGAAGAAGACTATTGAATGCTCTTTTACAAGGAGAAAACTGGATCTGTAAATTTCATTTTCCTAACCAGAGAGTTCTATTAAAATAACCTGACACTGAGAAAATCCCTCCCTCTCACAAATACTTGACTTATTGCAATGTAATGTGATGCTTCCAAAACGTGGCCCAGGAAACACCATCTCCTTCTCCTTCAGTGTTGACAATAAATCACTTCAAAAAGCAGCATTTTTCTAAGATGGTTGGTGGTGAAGCAGCTATGAAAAGTGACAATCATGTATATTTTGGGGGTTGGGGATGTTTTGGATTGTTGTTGTTGTTATTTGTTTGTTTGTTTGTTTTTAATAAGAAGTTGACTCTGGCAGTTATTATTCTATATTGCACTGAAGTTTTGAGAATAGTTTTGGGAATATAAGACTTGTTGCAATGCAATCCATAATATTCTGCCCATCAGCAAAATCCAATGAGCTCTAAAAAAATTAACTATTTTGACACAGAAGAAAACAGAAATATTGAGAGAGCACACAGTTCACAATTCTCAACCACAGTCACAGATTTTTCATTTGTATGAAGAGTGCAAAAACATTCTGGTTTAAAGCTTTGGGTTTTTTCCCCAAGATATTTCTAAACTGACCAACCTGTCTTTCTGCAATGACAACATAAATACATTTTATTTTATTGTTCTTGACAGTAATTATGCCAATTGAGTTCCTACTCGTCTCATCTTTGTGCTAAGAAATACAGGCCATGAAATCTCTACCAAAATAAACGTGTGACTCAGTACACAATTGCTCAATAAAACCCAGTGGTGATTCATGCAGTATAAATACACTGAAAATCCAGCACACAGCAAGTGATTCACACACATCAAGTCCAAACATATTATCTTTATATTTGAAGAGAAAGTGGGCAGAAATATTTCTTCAGGACAACCCACACTTGTGTCTGTGATGATATGAAGCAAGATTAAAAACAATAACAAAGCCAAGAACTTCAAGTTTGAAGTTAAAGGAACAAGATTAACAAGGCTGGTAGATTTAAAATTATACTAGTAGAGGTTTTTTCTGGTGTTTCTGGTGAACTTTCGCTGATTTTCACAACTCTGAATATGGAATTGGACTCTAGAGTTTATTCTGATTATCCAAACCCACTGAAATATAATGAGAAAACTGGTGGCTAAATCAGAGCCAAATCTAGAAGGAGAAACCACTGTGTCATTCACCACTCAAATACATATGGAAGAAAAGATTGGCACATTATATGAAAATACTTCCTCTGTCACAGTGTCACCTCTTTCAGGTTAATTTATGTACAAATTAAGGCTTTGGGACTTTATGGGACTGCTTCTTTTAATAGATTAAAACACAGCAAATATTTTAAAACATATTGCAGATAGAGTTTAATAATATTCTAAAATTAAAATAATATTTTAATTTTTGTGGAATTCAGATTCCATAGGGCTGAAAAGCCTGCACCCATCCACCCTCCATCACACACCAGCCTCTTTGCCTACCTGCCTCATCTCCTTGTAGTTGTGATGCTTAAAGTCCAGATTATCAGTGGTTGTCATTTCATTTCTTCTGTGGTAATAATTGTTTGGGTCTGAGAAAAGAAATAAAGGAGTTTTCTCATGCTTAGGAATTTCAAATACAGAGGTGCTTTGGCACAATGCATGTAAGGAATGTGGAAATCTGAATTCCACTGTCCTGTGTGTACTTAAAACAGATTTTCAAAAGCAAAACTCAGAGAAACAACTAATTTTAAATATTTCTAATCTCTGCACAAATCAGTTCATCAGATCTAGACAAAAGCAAGGAGGCACCAGCTTTCCAGACAGCTCCTCTGAACAAAAACCCTAAACTTCAACAGAAAAGCAGAAGGGCAGCCTTAGGCTGCAGAGGAGGGAAAAAGTCACTGGGAAATGATGAGTCAGATGCAAGATAAAAGAGTGGAAGAAAAATCAAATTAGAGGAAAAAGCCACAGTAAATGCTTTGTGTCCACTTGATTAATTTACTATTGCAAGGAATTTTAGTTTTCCTGATGAGTATTTTCCAAGTCCATGCACTAATTGCAAAACATGGAAAGGAATAACTTGGCATATTAAACATTCCTAATTATCTTCCAAAAGACTTCCTGTTCCTGTGGAAGTCAGAGGTGTTTATTACTAAAAATTTACATATTCACTTATTTATGATATTATTTATAGCTTGTTCATTTTGAAGTATCAAAAGGATATGTGGTTAGAAAAGAATCTTTTGTTTCCTTGATATTCCAGGCCCTTCACCTGGAAAAAAAAACAACAAACAGGTCAAGACTGTGATGGCTCAGCTTTGAGGTTCCTGATAAATGTGCTCCTAGTCTAATCTATTATGATTTATTTTAAGAGACAAACAAGTCTATTTGGAAAACATCAGACACATTCCTTAACTTGCCACATCTGGGATGTCTGGAATTCTGAGTAATCATTTGTCAAGCCAGTGGTTGTCAGACTTCTATGAAAAATTGTTTCCCTTCACACAAAATCATCTTCATTGGTTTAAAATTATTGGGGGAAAAGCGAAATTTGAAAAAGTCTAAATATCATCCTGTCTTATTGCAACACAAAAAGACATTGTCTCCAGAGAAAAAAATGGTTTTAAACAGTATCACCTGTCAGCTGTGATTTTTTTAGGGGGGAAAAAAGAACAATTCTGAGTAGGAAAAATATGCAGTTACCATCCCACAGCAACAAATCCTTACTGAAATTATGGAAAATTCACAACAGTGCAAAACATTTTATAACATTTTTAAGTTTCATATTTCTGGTGTTAAAACCACTAAATATTCCCATAAAAATCTAAAATTTTTGGGGTCTTTTGCACTATTTAAGTTATTTATGAAATGAAGCATGCAAATCCCATTAAGCTTCACAGTAACATGACCTATCCTTGTCTCCACTTCCATTTCCTAATCTACAGCAGAGATGATGGAAGGTCAGTTGAAGGCTGCCCTACAACTATGACAGAAAAATGTCCAAAAAAATCTAGTCTCATCAAAACCAATGTTATTTTGTAGAAATTACTCATTAATATGCTGATGAGAAATGGAAATCTTAAAGAAAACCCCCACTTCTTCTCCAAAGAGACAATGTGTTCAATGGCCCACAGAATATCTTCATAATTGAAAAAATACCTCCACGTTGTAAAAATATAAAAATAAACGTCATAAAACTGCCATGATGTTGAAAGTTTTCTGTATCCCCATGAGCCAAAATATACAGCAACCGATTTTTTTCCCTGATACTTTAATCCCATGCCTTTCAAAGCCTGGCTCTTTTTCCATACATCAAACACTAATATCATGGGAATGACTGTGAATGCTGTAGAGTTGGTGGAAACTTAAAAAAACTGTGCAGTGAGAATGATGGTATCTCTGGCCCTTCCTCAACAACAGAGCTCAATTTGACAGCTCCCTGGGGATTTAACACTCATACTTTGCCAGGCTCTGCTGCAGCCTGCTTGGATCACTGGATTTCTGCTGCAGCAGGAATACAGATTAGAACATTAAAAGCTAAAATGTAGAAAGGCAAACAAGGCTTGCACACAGCTGGATGGGTCCACTTTGGTAAAAATTGTATTTTTTTATAAAACTGGGAATAAGAGACTAAAAAACTCAAACCACAGATGAGTTATAAGAGAAATATACTGATTTGTTCACAGAAATTCAGGAGAAAGTCTCTCTTTCTTTCATGGAGGACAGATCCTGCAAAACCATGGCACTCCAATTTATACAGAGGGATATATTAGCTTTTTCTACCATTAATCTGTCTTTGTATCACCAGTAGACGTAATGAAGTTTGCTGGTAGAGGCACCTTGTGCCCTTCATTCTTCTATTCTTGTAAAGATGGACAAGTGACTAAAGCTGTTAAATCATAGATTCATAGGAGCACAGAACGGCCTGGTTTGGAAGGGACCTTAAATCCCATCCATTTCCATCCCTGCCATGGCAGGGACACCTTCCACTGTCTCAGGCTGCTCCAAGCCCCAGTGCCCAGCCTGGCCTTGGGCACTGCCAGGGATCCAGGGGCAGCCACAGCTGCTCTGGGCACCCTGTGCCAGGGCCTGCCCACCCTCACAGGGAAAAATTCCTTCCCAAAATCCCATCTAACCCTGTCCTCTGCCATTGGGAAGCCATTCCCATTGTCCTGTCACTCCAGGCCCTTGTCCGAAGTCTCTCTCTCCATCTTTTTTGTAGCTTCCCTCAGGCACTGGAAGGCCACAATGACATCACCAAGGCCTTCTCCTCTCCAGGGTGAACAATCCCAGTTCCCTCAGCTTTTCCTCACAGCAGAGCTGCCCATCCCTCTGATAATCTCTGAGGTCTCCAACAGCTCTGCGTCCTTCTGATCCCTCAGGTTTTAGCTTTTCTATTTTTCCGATTCTGTGCTGCTTTGGTGTGTGGGTCTGGGCTTCACATGAGGGCATGGTGAGCTCTCTGCACAGAGCAGGGAGACAAAACAATTCCTGCTCCAGCTGGGCACCAAGGACAAATGATCCAAACCTCAGGCCCAAGAGCACAAACAACGTGGGCTGGAGAGAGAAAAACAAGCAGGGTGGGGCTGCCTGGGCTAAAGCTGGAATGGGACAATGAACTCCAAGGTGCAAATGGAGCAGAACTGATCCCAGGGAGAGCCCCCGGGAGCGGCCGTGCATTTTGGGGCCATTTTGGGTCATCTTGGGTGCAGCCCTGGCTGGGCTCTGGTGCTGCCCAAGGTGGATCCATGGAGGAGATCCTTTTCATAAATCCCTGCTTTATTCTTTAGCTCTGTCCAGTCTCTGCTCTAGGTCAGCCTTCACAAGGCATAAGTTCCTGTCCTGGGGATCCCAGAACTCCAAGTGGGTTAATGCCCAACGACTTTACAGCATGAGAGCTCTGAAAACTGCCCAGAAAAAGTACCAGAAAGGACCAGTTGCTTGGCAGTTGATGGGAAAAAGGGCATTTTCACTTATTACAGTTCTACAGCACCTCAGCCACTGAGGCCCTGACACTTCCAACATCAGGGTTTTGGCTTCTCAGAAGTGGTGCTCCAAATGTGAGGCATAATGAAGGCAATCCAAGTGATTCAGAGAAGTTTTTAATAAAAAGAATATTCTGGTTTAAATCCCTTAGACTGCCTTAAAAACCCCAACGTGCTATTTTGCAAATGACTGGGTTTTTCTTTTAATTTCCGTGTAATTTAAGTGAATTTGACTTGTCTTCACTAAATTGAACATCTCACAGACAGCACATGTGTAATCTTGAAATAAATCCGCTGGCAGCCACATCAGGTGATCCTAAGTTTTTTTCCACATGATCTATTTCATGGCAGCCTCATGAGCATTGCTCATGAGCATTAACATCACACATGAAATCAGCAATGAAATAATATTTTTCAACTATAAACTGATTCTTTTCTCCTTTTATTCTCAGAACTAGATGCTGGATTTAGAACTGCTGTTTACATGGACATTTATCATGAAAGATACTTGTAAAAAGTCACATTTTTATCAAAAAATGAACAGAACTTTAGACTTGACCAGGTAGCCTGGCACTAAGAGAGAAGCAGTAAAAATAAGCCTGGAGCCACTGCAAAACACAGTACTCCATTACAGAGTTGTTAAAATTCATTTTTTATCTTGGGTTCAAAGTAATGGCATGATCATGGTACCAGTGATAGTTTTCTATGTAAGAACTATTAAAAATTAAATTCCATCACAAATTTATTCCATTAAAATAATTGTCTCTTGCCTTGAATACTCTACAATGTAAGTAAATGTATGAAGAACTCAACTAATTTTCTCTTTGCAATCTCTGGGTGTTTTTGATCACATATAATTTCATTTTGACCTTCCTTAGGTTTGAGAAAGAGAAGGCAAGGAAAGCACATACATCCCTCTGAGGCAATTGCAAAAGATTGTGTGTGTCAGTCTCCTTCTATGTAAATACCAGCATTTTTGGAAAGTGGAGAGGGAATGAAATGCTTTTGGATTTTGTTCTCTTTTTGCCCTCTTTTTTTGAGACATAGCAGCACTGATTGTTGTTACAGGTAAGATTTTCTGGCATCTTTCCTCCACGGAGAAATATCTTTCTGTTGGTGAAACAGCAAATCTCTTCTGTTGACCAAAGATAGCACTGACATAGTTGGACGACATAGTTGTTTTTTTTAATTTTTTTTTAAGAGCTACTGTAACAGTCTAGAAAAGGTTGTTTGTCTAAACTAGCCTAAGATACAACAAAAATGTATGTTATGGATAAGATATAAGCATTTCACTGAAAAAAATTACAGTTATCTTATATAATACTGCTTAGATAACTATGTTCCAGTTGTCCAAATAGTGTTGTATCATGATTTATCCAATTTTTAGTGCATCTAGCACATGCAGCAGGTTTTATGGACAGAGACCTACCCATAGGAATGGGTTCTAGCTGTCTTTAACCATTTCCATCTCATTCAGACAGCACTAACCTAGAATATCAATTATTCCTTTATTACCCTCCCTTGTAAGCCTGCTTGATGGAAATCTGATACAGAGCACAGACTGAATGCAAATGGTTTAATGCATTCAGGGATTAATCAAGGCATAAACCCTAACATCACAAGTCTAGAAGACATGAAAAGAAATTCAGAGTTATGAAAAATGGGTTTCTTTCCTTCCACCCTCTAGTTGTTGGGGTATTTCCATACGCCCCAGGCTTTGGAAAGGCTAGAGGTGTGTGAATTAACAGATATCCACCTCCTGATTTTGGTGAATTTAAGAAAATTGGTCATTTTTATGGAAAAAAAAAATAAAAATCAGAAGAGCCTTTGATTTCCAGTCCCACAGTCAACACAGAATGTTTGAGCAGCACTGTCAAAGACGCTGCTCCCACGGCCAAACCATCCAGATATTTAACTTGGAACAAGCAAAATGACACCAATAAAGGGTGAAGAATCCACTCAGAGGGAGCTGCAAAAATGTATCCAGCCTAGAGGAAGAAAACGTGCGTGGAAAGGCCTCTGGAACCTGGGGAACAGCTTTGTCCCGAGTGCCTCGCGTGCGACGCGCAAAATGAGCAAGGAGAAAGAAATGCCGGCTCTTTCTGAGCTAAAAAGATGGGTCAGCACTTATCAAAACCTATTAGTTCTTCAGTCCAATCACATTTTGAATGAACACACCCCATTCCCATTGTGTTTCTTAATGAATGATTCTGGTATTTTCTTTCAGGAATATACTGAATCAGCCACTGCGGGCAATTAACTCAATAAATGACTAGCGGGGGGATGCTCTGATGCTGCTTCCATGTGAATCCAAGATCTGTGAAAAGCTGGAAGAGCACTCAGCAGGACAGTGCTGAAAGTGGGGATGTGTTCCCAGCTTCACCCACTGACACAGACCCGTGAAGCTGAAGGGTAACAAATGCCAGCACAGCCAAGCAGAGTCTGGCCCTGGATGGGTGTAAAGCCAGTAGGTATCCCGGGTAAAAAACTGCTGCACACAATAAAAATCACCTTTCCAAATACTGACACTTCTGCTTTTTTCCTCTTAAAATGCAGTTTTAGGGGAGAGAAAGGGATCATGATCATTTCCATACAAATTGCCCTAGAAAACAGTTAGATCACCCATGCAATCTTGTTTTATTAGTAAAGGCACTTACAGATACCATGGCTTGCATATCAGAAGTTGCCCTGATACTGTCTGTGGGCTTGGGCAGATATTTCTATTTCTTTTTGCATAACCCTACTCACTAAAGATGAATATTATACCAAAAGCAAAGCCATACAAAGGAAATGCAATTTCTGAGTCTTGCCACGGGCAGCCATGCCAACATGAATCAACAAAGGCTCTCACCTGGCAAGGGGCAGCCCAGGATTTCCAGTCTCATGCAGATGCTGCCCTCCTGGAACCAGGAGCGGGGGTTGATGCGGATGTAACGTGCCACCAGCGGCACCGGCAGCATGTTCAGCACTGGGATCTCCTTCTCGCTGTTCCCTTCAAAAATCTGGCCAGGCCAAACAGGGGGAAAAGGCAACATCAGTGCTTCAAACTGTCTCAGAGTGGTTCTGGTCATAGAAATGTAAAATCACTTCTCATGTCCAGGCTGATGGTGGCTCGGGCCAGGACTGCTCTTTGAGGATGGCGATCCCCCCATTCCCCCTGGGCAATTCTGATTCTGTACCTTGGGACTTGCTCTTAAAATCAATGGGACCACTGAGAGATGCTGCCACTGACTAATCTGTGGCCAGCCCCTGCTTCCCCACCTCTGCTCTTCCTCATAAAATGTTTTATTCTACTTACCACATCTCCAGATTCATTTCTGACAGCAGTCCACGCGTGGCTGTCATTGCTCACCAACACTCTGTAAGAGGTCACCCAGTTACTCCTTGAAAAAGGGAATAAATAAGTTACTTTTCATAACTTAGAATGACTGCACATTATTTAATATAATCAAGCTTATAAGGCTGCTAGCAGTGGAAATCCCATTTGGCAAAGTCATGCCAATCTGGATTCAACACACTATTCAAAAATCCTGGCACATAGAAGCAAAATCCTGGTGAGATAATGTTCTGGGATTCCAGGGGGTGAGAGACTTGCTGCTCTTCTCTCCTTTTATATGCAGAGTTTGGGATAAATGGCTTATCTAGAACAGATTTATGCAGTGTTAAAAAAGATCATCTTTTCAGCTGCAGAACATATATTAGTTCTGCTGTTATTATCAGAGAGAATGGGAAAAAAAAGTAATAAATCCTCAAGGATGAAACATCTGTGAATTTCAACCAGCAAAATTTCCATTTCTTTCAATAGAAGAATTACTGGTGCCTGCAGTTATTCTTGTATTTATTAGCAAGAGATAGGGACAGAGAGAATTGATCACAGGACTACTGCACTCCTACAATATCCTGATCAATCCCCAATAGGCTGATTTTTCTAATGTCATCTGATTTACAGCAAAATCCCTTTTCATCTAAAAAAGTCAAATACTTCAGTTATGCCTCGTCTGGATCCATCTAAAGAAGAGTATGAGCAAATATAAACTGCTGCTTCCTATATTCTGGATTAAAGCTGTGGGGTTTCACACTGCTTGGGCATTACCTGTGGAAATGTGTGCACAGGGCTGGAGAAGGCTGGAGAAGGTAATGCTCAACTCTCCTCTCACATTTTTTACTCAGAAAGAGCAGCAGTGATTCATTTTTTTCCCCTAACACCTGGTTTCAGTAGGCAGGGACTTGGAGGAGAGTTGTGGCTTGGAGGAACATTTGTACCGTGAAGTCAGTCCAGGATGATTAAATTCTGTATTTATGTGCAACCAGCAGGGCTCTGGAGCTGCTCTTCTTCAGCCCAGGTTCTCAGCTAAGCTACAGTCCCATGGCTGGGACTGAAACCAGGGTTAGGAAAGCTCCTGGAACTGGAGAGAAGAAAAGGGGCCTTTGGGGCAGGTGTTGAAGAAGCAGCAGAGCATAAAAAATTGGAGATAGGAGTGCCTGGAAGGACAGACACACCTAAGAACCTCCCCTTGTACTGCTTCTGTACAAATACAACTTTGATTTGGTTAGTTTTTTTCTTTTAAAATCAACTAATAATAGCAAATTACCTATGAACACACACACACCCACACTGAACCCACTGTGCCTGTGTTTAAAGGGACAAACCAGCCTTTATGTGCTCACTGCAGAGAGTCAGGCCTCTAATGAAGACCAAAAAGGGACAAGGATGGAACAAGAGTAAAACCATCAGCCCCCAGTTCACCAAGCCTTATACAAAACAGACAACTGAGGTTTTTTACACCTCTAAAAACAAAGAGGAGGTCAATATTTAGTAGGATTTGGAAAATCACTTCTGGACATTCTATACTAATGCCCCCAAAGGTTAAAAAATGAGATTTTGGGAAAAAAAAAAAACAAAAACAAAAAAAACCCAAAAAAACCCAAAACAAAAACAACAACTGAACAAACCCAGCTCTGTTTTAGACACTAAACCAGTCCTTTTCAACTCTTTCACTAGCCTCCTTCAGTGAATAGATTTTGCCATTCATGTTAGATTAATTGGAAAAATCTTGACTATTGCCAAGCAGACAACTTTTTGTTATCACAATGAAAAGAAGGGTACATCTATCACTTGTAATGCACACAACTTTAGTATTTGGTAAACAACTGTAACAAGTTAGCAGCACTCTGAAAATCCTAATTGTCTGCCTTTCAGTGGAAGGGCTCCTGGGGTAGGAGATTTACTGCAGAGCTGAGAAGTGCCGTGCTGGCGTCTCTAGAATTTGGCTGTAAAATGATAAATGACACACAACAAAATAAACAGTGACTTCAGCATGCTGGATAAGTTTCTCCTGACTCTTGCAAAGAACTTTCTTCCCTCAGCTTCTCTGTGTTCTTAAGTTGAAGAAAGGCTGATTTGCTTCTGTGAAATAAAGGAGCTGACAAGAGGGAAGGAGAGGGACTTGTGACAAGGACATGGAGTGCCAGGACAGGGGTGATGAAAGAAAGTAGGTTTGGATCAGAATTGGGAAGAGATTCTTGGTTGTGAAGGTGGTGAGGCCCTGGCACAGGGTGCCCAGAGCAGCTGTGGCTGTCCCTGGATCCCTGGCAGTGTCCCAGGCCAGGCTGGACAGGGCTTGGAGCAGCCTGGGACAGTGGAAGGTGTCCCTGCCATGGCAGGGGGTGGGATGAGGTGAGCTTTAAGGTCCCTTCCAGCCCAAACCATTCTATAAAATGGCCAACAGCAAAACTCTAAAAAGAGGAAAATAGCTTTTTGTGAATTACTAGAAAAAGATAAGCTTGAGAGCAAAACTCCTGGGTTTGAAGGAGGGTGCTGGTGGCACTGTACATATTCAATGCACATAAAATTATATTGGACTCTTTGCTGGTTTTTTTTTTTATTATTATTATTATTTATTTCCTTGCTCATTTAGTTGGGGGTTTGCATGAGCTTTGCATAATTGGTTTTTTTACTATTCTTGATCATCCCTCAAAATCAGCTAAATGACCAAAAGAGACAACACCACAAATCAAATACCATCATTGCTTCTAAGTATTACAGAACTTTTTTCACTTCAACTGCACAGATCAGATTAGGAGGGCAAACACAACACATCCATATTCATTGCTCAACATTTGCAGAAGAAATTCAGAGTACTAAAGTCACATAAAACCACGACAACTGTGGACAGACTTTAGTAAGAAAATCATGGCACATATAGGATGTTTTAAAAGAAAAAGCTTGCTTTGCTGGCATGAGAAAATGCTGCTGTCACAGTAACATTTCTAAGCTGGGACTTTCATTTAAGATATTTTGATTTTCTCACTCCCTACCATTACAAAAGTTCAAACTTCTCCCAAAGGAAAACATATACAAGTAGTCCTGCACATTTTCCATCTTGAAATGTGGCAACAAGTAACGTGCTATGGAGAGGCAGAATGCAATTAAAATCCTAATGGACTGCATCCAGTCTTGGACACTGACAGGATAGAAGGACCTCAGAGGGTCATGGATGAAGTAAATCAGTGCAATCTATGAAGGTACACACCACACACTATTCATTGTGTTTGCCTGTGAGGAAAAAGCAGAATAAAGACATCACAGGGGATCAGATCCTTCTCTCACTGGCACTGCATGCAAAGCTGCCTCCAGGGGTTACATCCTTCCTCCTTTTCCCTCCAGTGCCATAATAAAAACAGCTTCTGGTAATATTAAGAAGGCTCCTGTAAATTGAGACTCCCCTGAGAAATGGCACCTTCTCCCTAAAAGCCACATCCCCCACGCTGGGGAAAGGGAGCTCTGTGTGTGTTCTTGTGGTCAGAAGATCTGGAGAAAAAGCCAGCAAAGCCTAATGCTCAGGGCTTTGACTGTGTGTCTTCAAATCCCAGACACTTCCACAGCTCCAGACCAGACAAGAACTCACAAAATCCTCCCAAGAGCTGCAGTTTTCCCACCTGTGTGGCACAGGAGGGCTGCTGACCCCAGGAAGCAGCTGGATGTGTGGCACATGCTCCAAGAACAGCATTTCCTGGCATCCAGGAGTTCCAGAAACACCTGGTTTATTCATGTAGGCACAGAAATCTAAAGCTTTTTTTTTGTGGCAATCCATCAGAGGAACACAGCAGCTAAAGCAAAGCCTTGTGCTAGGAGAAGTATTGGGGAATTTTGTCTGTGTGATCACCTGGTGACACCAAGATCCATCTCCTCGGGTTTGGGATTTGCAGACAGGGCTTTCTGTCACATCCAATCTTTTTGGGGCCCATCAGCACCAAACAATAAAGCTGTCTGAGGAAGGCTGAAAGAAAGCTGCAATGTTTTCCAAGACTCAGGATATCCCTGCTGTTGCTTCTGGTTTCACTCTCTAAAATCTCCCAGGACCTACCACTACACTCCTAAGAGAAAAATACAGATATTTTCTGGGTTTATAGAGCTAAGGAGAGAGAATTCCAGGAAAGTCCTAGGCCAGCATTCAAAAAAGAGTGCATTAATTATGGAGCTCCTTCTTGGCAGAGGGCAAGGCAATTCAGAAGCCACTGTGTGACAATCCAGGAGTGTTTGAGGTTACCCCCAGCTCATCACCCTCTGCCACAAAGTGCCACTTCTGCTTCACAAATTTTCTCCATGCTGGAAAAAGATCACAAGGTACAGATTTGACAGGAATCCTCTAGATTCAGGTGCATCCTTTTTTAATAATTCCTTTTAAAATTTGTGGCAGCCTTATCTCTTCAGAAGCAGCCTATCTGAAAAATCTCAGTATCCACTGACAATATCAATCAATTCCTTTCAGAGACAGTAAATGCAGAAATCAAAATATTATTCAAATTCACTTAATGTGGTGGATTTTTGAATTATTACTAATTACTTGATTTTTATCTGGAATGCACTGGCCTTAGACAAAGCTTATTTGAGCACCTTCACTTTCAAATTCAGTCTCTTGTGATGCATGGAAATGTCCTGCTTTTCCATTTTCACCCAAAAAAAAAAAGCTGAGGGATTAAATAACTTGCCCGGGGACAGAGAGAGTAAACCTGAATCAAAGCAGAGAATTAAAAGCAGATCTCCTACAGCTTTGGCAGGTTGCTGTCCCAATAATCAGCTTTTCCTTTTCTAACCACAGCATCAGTTACTGAGCATAGGCAAAAAGATCATGGGCAGCACCAGAACAACAAATCCCCTTCCAGCCCTGCCTGCCCTGATACAATTTCCTGACTTTTCTCTCTGTGTGTTGGACCCAAGGCTGAATCCCAGCTCAGGAGAGCACACGACGAGCGCTGAATGGGCAGCAGGGGAGGGATGCCAGGCTTTTCCTGCCCAGGCTCCAGCAGGCAGTGGATCAGCTGGGAATTGGGATTGTTTGGGCTTATTCTGTTTGAGCAGCACCTGCTGCATGGCATAATTTAAGGCCAAGCTTCTCAATCATGGAAAGCTAACCAGCAACAAGTGAAATACACCTAACACTTTGATCCTCATTGCTGAGGGTGCTTTTCCACACCAAGGAAAGCCCAGGTGATTTGAGGTCAATGGGTGATTTGAGGTGCTGGTGAGCAGAAGCTGAAGCCCAGAGTGGCAGAGAGGGGCCACAAAGAAGATTGAAGGGATGGAGCACCTTCCTGTCTGGAAAGGAGAGAACTGGGGGTGTTCAGCCTGCAGAAGGCTCTGGACTGGACCTTAGAGCAACTTCCAGTGGCTGAAGGGGCTCCAGGAGAGCTGGAGAGGGACTGGGGACAAGGCATGGAGGGACAGGACATGGGAATGGCTTCCACTGCCAGAGGGCAGGGCTGGATGGGAGATTGGAAGGAATTGTTCCCTGGGAGGTGGGGAGGGGCTGGGATGGATTTCCCAGAGCAGCTGTGGCTGTCCCTGGATCCCTGGAAGTGTCCAAGGCCAGGCTGGATGAGGCTTGGAGCAGCCTGGGGTAGTGGAAGCTGCCTATGGCAGGGGGACTGGAACAGGATGACTTTTAATGTCCCTTCTAACCCAAACTGATGACTTTTAATGTCCCTTCTAACCCAAACTATTCTGTGATTCTCTGACATTCTTGGAATGAGACCAGCAAACACCAGCAGAGCTCCCATGATCAACAGACCTGGCTCCAACTGAGCATTATATTCTTCTGCTGTCAGGCTAACCTGATTTATCTGCAATAGAAACCCCTAAAATTAATATAAAATAGACCCAGTCAGGCAAATAAATGTGTACCCAGCAATAATAAATAAATTGAAACACCAAAATACTTGATATAGCAAAATCTCTATACCAAAAAAAATGCTGGACAAGCCTTATACTAAATGATACTCATGCAACAGAATCAGCATGCTTAAATTAAATGCCTTTCTACTTGAAAAATTAATTTGTACTCTCATGCAATTAAATGTAAACCCATTAATATTAATATTCTATAATAATATTTATGCTGATAAAATTTTAAATCACCCGCTGCCAAACAGCTTCCAAATCAGCAAAGTCAAAAAATGCCCAGGAAAACCACAGGTAGCCCAGCAAGTTTTGCAAACTAATTAAAATAAATATGATTTAGGAGATGAAGATTGACTAGCCAGCAAGGGTATTTTTTTTAATAATTGAAATCTTTGAATGTTTAATTTTTAAAATTGCTTCTAGCTGACTGAAATGAATGTACTGCTGTGAAATCCATCTCTTTGGAGGCCCTGTGAAGAAAAGCTTAGAGCCAGAATTTCACTAGCTTGAACTGAATTCAGCACAGATTTTTCAAAGCTTTACTCAATAAACAGGAGTTGGTGTTGCAAATACCTCTCCAACCCAACATCTGCAACTTACAGCCAGGTTTTTACCAGGATTTTATGACATTCTAGAAAATCTGGTGCCAGCTGTGGATGTTTCTTTTGCTGTTGTAAATTCAGCCAGTAATGCCTGAAGGTGCCAGGGTCAGAGACATCCTCTGCCCCAAACATTTTGGTCTTAGCATCCCTCATTTTGGGCCACTCTTTGCAATGAGATCTGCATGAGTTTGAAATTCTTTCTGCACCAGATCCTCTGTATCTCCTGAACACAACCAAACTGTGCTGCCTTTTCTCCTGAGCCTCTTTTCGTGGCATTCTTAATTTTCCATTCTTTTTTGTGTCTACCTCACCTTTGCAAATCAGTTGTGTATTTGAGGAGAAAAATCCAGACTTTCCAGGCAATGCCTCACTTTGTGAATGTCAAAATACAGGAAAATTAAAAGCCCTGAGAGTAACCAGCAAACAAACACTGCCACTCATGTCCACAGCTGACAGAATATTTACAGCAATGCTGAAGGGTCTCACCCTTGGGCCACCAAGCCCACAGAGAGGTGGCCAAATGCCACTCAGGGCAAGTGGAAGGGACACTGGTTTGGGAAGGGCTCAAGTGGAGGGACAAGGAGCCTGATGACCCCAACCCAACCATTCTCACTGCACCAAGTCATCTGCACATGCCCAAGACACAACCCCAGGCTGTGATGAGTAAGGGTGAGTAATCAGCTGCAGCAGATGCCCAAATTCTCTGGAAGTTGCCTTTTCCAAAAGGATTCGGCTCATTTGATTTCAAGTCCCTTCTGTGGAGGTTAAAAAGCTTTCCTTCCTCTTCTGAGCATCCCCACTGTGCAGGGCAGGTTCTGCTCCTCTGCACCCTCTGAGAGTGCAGAGTGAGCAGGCAGGAGCTGTCCCTGGGCTGGCAGTGACCTGCTCCCTCCCAGTGAGTGACAGAGGCTTGGGCAGAGGATCCCCGTGACAAATCAGAGCCACAACAGAACAGCAGCAGCTCTGACATTTCTGTCAAACAAATTTGTGAAAGCAGAAATCTGTCCCTGGGTGTGCTGTCAGCACCCCACCCACACAGATCACCCCAGCTGGTCACCGAGGCAGCTCCCCAGAGCCCAGGGGAGGTGGGGAGTGCTCATCAGGGTGACCAAGGCTGTGACAAAATCCTGGGCAGGGGGCAGGAACTGAGCTGGAAAATCAGCAGGGCACAGGGGCTGAAATGAAACAAATAACTGGAGAGCCCTGGAGGTGCAGCTGCCAAAAAGCCCAGGAGAAGGATTCACCAAGCCACGCCAAGAGAAAATCTAACTTATTAGGTAAACCCATCATAAACATTAGTATAACATGGAACTGCTGACATTATTATCTCAAGGGAGCTTTTCCTGCAATGAGTTCAGGTTGTTTTATAACTCCCATCAATACACTTGATATGATTTTTATGGATTTGGAACAATTCACCCCATGAGGCTGACTTTGGGAAAGCTGTAATCATCTCTGCAGTCCTGTCACCCAGTCAGGGCAAATAACAGTTTGCACTGATTTAATGCACCAGAATTACTTGAGTCTGCACACAGCAGCTGCTTGTTTTGTTACATGATCTGGATAAAACACCGAGACATATCCCCTGAACTTGTTGAAGTTTCACCAGGGTGTGTTTTCACAGCCTCTGCGAGGGGACAGGAGGAACAGGGGGAAAGTCAGAGCCAGCTTTGTCTGTTGTACTTGTGGGCTGGACTGGGTTTAGGGTTTATTCTTCTCTGCTCTCACAAGCAGCCCTGCACTGCTGAATTTTGACCCTTCATGTGTACAGTGCAAAATTCTGTTTTCTTAGTTTGTAGTAACAGCTCAAAATACCTGTGAATATCCACTCCACTTTCCTGAATGCTACCACAGAGTCACTGGAAGGATTATCACTGCTCTTTCTTCTGTTACTGTTGGAATACTGAAAATGTTCATGTGATTATCTCTTCAGGAAGCCAGTGTTACTATTGAGACCACGACCTTAGTACCAGGAATAGCTGAAAAGACCCTGGCAGTGTTGGACTTGATGAACTTAGAGGTATTTTCCAGCCTTAATGATTCTGTGACTCTGATTTTTACTGCCTTGCAAGCAAGGAAGTTACCCCCTTGACACAGACACTGCCTAAAAAACAAATCTGAGCTTCTGAGAAACTGCCAGTGAGTGCAGCATTAAGTTGAAATGTGGGGCAGCAAATTAATTTTGTGACTAAAGAGCAGAATGCTGTAGCACCGAAATTAGAAGCAAGCAGGCAAATTGCACTGACCTAAATTTATTCTCAACTGCATCTCTGGAAGGCACCCAGCTTGTTACAGACCTACAATTCCCTCAGGACAGTTTTTCAAAAGGGATGCTGGGGCATCATGAAGAGCTACACTGCACCCAGGGGAGGCTGAGGTCAAGGGTGTACTACGAAAAAAATTGCAAAATCATTCCCCTATTCAATCACAAGAATCTTGTCCATAGCAAAAGTGTGATCAGACACAAAACCCAATCTGCTGGATATTTATTATTTGCTATCCCTACGGAGCAGCACAGGGAAAGCAAAGAAGTGCCACAGTAGGGAGCTTGCAATGGTGTCTACAACAGCTTCTGGTTAAAATGTTTCTTCAGCACTAATGAAAATAAGTGACCAGCTTAAAAAGCTGTCAGTTTAGAACCAGGCAAGACATTAAAGTCATTCCTTCCAGCCAGCAGCACCATTGATTTGGTGTCTCCCCAAACCTTTTAAGAGCTATTGCAATTTTGGAAGACACAGGGAATAACCTCTACCTAAATCAGACTTGAAAAATTAAGATGCTCCACTAACTTTTTTTCCTAAAGACAAATATCTTACATAGAAGTAAAAAATCTTCAACATTTTTATGAAGCTGAAAGATCTTCAAGAGAACATGCTTGAAAGTAAGTCTATTTTGATTTTTCTCCAAAAATTTCACAATTTTGCTGCAGAACTCCAACTTTCTGCACAGATCATTTCATCCACAGTTTTTCTTATTGTTGTCATTTTGTCATTCCATGGTGTGCAGTAATAGTACACAATTTACCATGACTGAAAAGGTTAATTTTTAGAAAATACATCTCACTCACTGCAACATTACATCCTCTCCTGAAAACCAAAACATCCTCTGCATTCACACAGCCTGAAGCTTTATATTACTGTCAGCACACACTGACTCTATTTTGACATGTGGGTTTTCTCTTGATACAAAAGATGATGCTGAATTATCAGAAGAGAGTTTGGTTTGTGGGAAACAAGTTTACTCTGTTTTTCAGATTCCTGCCAAAGTGCTAAGAGTGATTAATAGTTTCTTTCCCTCTGTCAAGAGAGTGCATATTTTAAACTACCACATCATCGCTTTAAATCCCTGGCACAATTCCACAGTGATGCTTCCAGTGTCCCACTCTACAGCCTTGAACAGTTTTTTAAAGATATTTGGTTCCTTAAACTGGAAGATGTATTGGCACCAATATGAAGAATTACATATATTATTATTACATTTATTATTATACATATTATTATTACTTAAAAATTACTTAAGAATTACATATTATTATTACATATATTATTTCTCCCCCAAAGCAACAGATATCCTGCTCACTTTCAAGGCATTGGATTTTATCCCTATTAGTCAGCACTTGTGGCACTCCTGATTTTTGGGTATCTTAAGTGTAAAAATAAAAAGAAGTCCTGGTTCTCGCAGCTGGGCTCCACTTTTTCTGTGAAATTCATCATCTGCAGATCTTCTGGATGGTCTAAGCAGATCTGGCCATTTATGGTGGCAAAAGAACACTTTTCCATGATTTCAGGCTTCCCAGGAATGACTGAGGTGCCTGAACAGCAACAGCCCTCAAACTCATGTGCCTACTTTGACTGGTAAAAGGAAGGACTCCTCAAACCCAGGATTTTTTGTTCAAAGCCTGTTTTTTGCTTGTTATAGGCTTAAAAAAGAGAGGAGAAAGATTTGATTCACAGAATTCACAGCCGAGCAAAAGATTGGACTCAGAAGTGCTTTTCCTCAAAAAGGAAATGATTAAACAATCCAAGTATTCACTACAAACCAGGCCCAGTCTCCTTCTCCCCGTCAGGTCATCTGTGTTTCCAAGAGCTGCTTCTGCAACTCAGCCTCTTCTTCCTCAAGGCTCTCCTGTCTCAAGCCTGGCATGGAGAAGAGGAGCCACAATCCACCAGAGGAGACAGACAGGGAATAGCAGGAGAGGAAGGGCTGAGCAGAAGCAGCTCCTGCCAGGGCACAGACAATGGAAGCCCCAAGCATTTTGGTGCTCTTTGCATTGTGTGAAGTGTAACCTTCAGAAAGCCCAAAAAGCCCCCAGTGAGCAAAGCTGAATGTGAGCAGATCGTGTCTGATTGGAGAGGTCATGAACAAAACCAGGCTCCAGGGGCCAGAGCTGCCCCAAAGGAGGAAAAGGATGGTCCAGCACCAGCAAAAGAGCTCTGGCTGCAGCATCACACACAGGACAGCAAAGGCCAGACTGCTGTGAGCTCAAGGGTTGCATTTGTGGGTGTCCTCAGGTCAGGGAGGAATGATGAGTCTGACTCTGTGTTCTCAGAAGGCTGATTTATTATTTGATACTATTATATTATATTAAAGAATACTATACTAACTAAAGAATACAGAAAAGATACTTACTGAAATGACAAAAGATAATAATGAAAAATGTGTGACTCTTCAGAGTCCCGACACAGATTTGCACCAATTGGCAAATGAGTCAAAACAACTCACACCAGAATCCAGTCAGGAAATCACCTTCAGGTAAATAATCTTCTATGATACATTCCACTTGTGCACAAACACAGGAGGAGTAAATGAGATAAAAATTGGTTTTCTTTTTTCTCTGGGGTCTCTTGCTGTCTTTTCAGCTTCCCAGCATAAAACTCCTGGGGAAAGAATCATGCCCAGAGAATGTGGATGCTACAGAAGGGCAAAGATGTTTGAGAGAGGATTCAGCAGGGTGTCCTTGCCTGCCCTCCCTTGGCATTTTAAATGTCCTCATTAAATCAGCAGCAGGAAACTACAGGGACCAGGACAGGTACAAATCAGATCTAGGCACACCTTCCAGTGAAGTACAGTTTTTTCATTTTGTTAAAGATTCTTGTTCAGTAAAAAGACAATTTTAGGTTTGCTGGTTCTTTATCCCAGTGTCATGGAATCACAGAATGCTTTAGGGTGGAAGGGACCTTAAAGCCCATCCTGTTCCATCCCTGCAATGGCAGGGACACCTTTAATGGTCCCAAGTGGCTCCAAGCCCCAGTGTCCAACCTGGCCTTGGATCTCCAGGGATCCAGGGGCAACCACAGCTTCTCTGTGTACCCTGTGCCAGGGCCTCTCCACCCTCACAGGAAAGAATTTCTTCCTAATATCTAATATAAGCCAGCCCTCCTTCAGTGCCTTGATTTTTTATTTTTAAAATATAAAGCTGGGAAAGTCTCCAAGGCTTTGGACTAAATAAAAATCTTACCTCGGCTCCCCTGCTTGGCAGGTTTTCACTTCTAATACAACACAGATCAGAGAGGTGTTTTTTTGGCTCTCATACCTACAATAAGATTATTCTCCAGCATATGTTTCCATCAGTCATGAAAGCACTCTCTTCTTGTCACACAGCCTCATAAAGCTGGGAAGGTGCCTCAGGTAACAGAAGGGCATCTTTTGGTACAAACTTTCCTATCACAAGCAATCCTTTTTGATACCATCCCAGTCAGCAGCTGAGGGTCAGGGAAGGAAGCTGATGAGTCTCCTTTGCTTTCTGGGCCAAACAGGCCCAAAGGAACCTGCCAAACCCCAAAACAAGTCCCATCCACTCTTTTCCTGTCCCTTACTGGGACTGTCTCTCCCCACTGCCCTGCTCCTTCCATGGGGCACAGCCCAGTCCTCCAGGAGGTGTTTTCAGGAGACATTAGCCTGCCCCACAGCACAGCTGGTCCTGGTGAAACCACCTTTGCTCCTATCAGGCAGAAATGTGCCTGGATTTCCTCAAATCTCAGCAGTAATCCAGGAGGAGCCTGGGCCTGCTCTGCCAGCACCAATCCTGCTCTTCCTGCAGACCCTCAGGGCTCTGCCCACCCATTTTTGATGGGGAAAGAGGCAAAACCAAGATTTCCAGCCCATGGCATGGGAGCTGGAACTCAATGATCTTTAAGGTCCATTCCAACCCAAACCTTTCTGTAATTCTGTGTTTCTATGGTTCAAAAAAAAACCCCAAAACCCCAAGATGACTGTGAACACCAGCCATAAATAGAGTGTCAAGATCTGCTGTAAACTCCTAACAGAGCTGAACTAAAAATAGAAGCATGGCAGGATGAAGCAGAGCAGCTCTGGCGTTGAGAGGAACAGCAATGTCAAGAGGATGAATAAAGAAAAGAGTAAGGCTTTGCTACAGTAATTATCTACCTACCACAGAACAATGTGGAATAAATATAGAAACCTTATTGCCAAATAAGCACCTAGTCCCACAAGCATGTTAAAAGAAATTAAACAAAACCCCCCCAGAAAATTCAACTGTTGAAAGGAAAATATTATTTTTCTAAGATATAGGGGCATTTTTTCTGGTTTACCTTCAATTACATGTCACATTCATTTTCTAAGGGAGAATTCTGACAGAATGGATGTCTCAGATTGGTTGTGCATCTCCTGCACACTTGTGCAAAAGGTCCAGCAGCACAAGTGCAATTATTTGCTCACATAAAGCTGTGAGACTCAGTGACAAATTAAAAGGCCAAACAAACATGTAAAGAGCAGGAAAAAACCCCAAATCCTTCCCTCCAGTTCCTGTTCCTGCCATCTGATTGCTGCATCCCTCATATACACTCCACAACAGTCACAGAAGAGTAAATGCAGAAAAATCTGGGCAAAACACTTATTTCTCAGTGCCATGAGACATTCTCTAGCACAATCAGTGACCAGAAAGCTCAAAAATAGTTTTTTATATATATACACAATATATATATTTGCATAATTATATGCAGATATGTAATAAGTAATATTTAAAATATAACTAATTCTAAATATATATAAATTTATAAATAATATGTTTACATATATAACATATATATAAATATATGTATACAGTACTATAGTTTGTTTTACCTGCTCACATAAAAATCATATTGTTTTGGAATTACAGCAATTAGTTGGTGATTACCTAGGAATTAAGACGTCTCAAAGAGGCAAAGTTATTTGAAACTAAATTAAAAAATTTTAATTTAATCCCTGAAACTATAACCTGAGCTAATCAAATTAAATATTGGAAAAGAATGAGGAAGTTTAACACAAGCAAATATGACAACGTGAGTGTAAAGGCCCAGATGTAGATCAAGACAACAGAAGTTTGCTGCTAACATTAAATTTCTATTTTATGCCATGTATAATGACTTTACCTTTTATGTATATATAAATATATATATATATTATAGTATTATATTAATTTATATTTGTATTTAATGACTTTGCCTTCTATATAATGACTGTTGCCCCATTCAATGACTTGATGTCCCACAGCATTTCAAATTATTATTTTTTTTTT